>JAOSYY010022919.1:0-16267 GCA_025727935.1 Hebomoia glaucippe
GCAAATCACTATACAGGATGCTTGGGGACTGCTCCTGAAAACAAAGACAGGTGATGATAGTACTAATGACATGTATTATTTTTAATAAATGCAATGGTCATACTTGTTTAAACAAGAAAATAAGTGGCAGTCGAATTTCCGATCACCATAAGATATTATAAAAGAAACAATTTTGGCATTGCAGTACCTTTAGGAACGTTAATTGTACCTATAATTGTTATTATTTTAAAATGTTTGCTTGTATATATTTCTATATAGGTCTTAATATTTTTGAATAATTATTATTTATATGTTAACTTCTTCGTATCTTACAGCCGATATAACGACCTTGAACAACATTTACTGACCGAGCGACGCCCATCTTGGTTTCTTAGAAACGTAAGTTCTTATATTGTATATTAAACTTTGTTTTAAATAAAGTAAATTGAATATTTAACTATATAACAATAAATTTATGAAAAAATAATTAAATAAACTTGAATTTTTCAGTTTTTTAACACGAAATGTTGTGAGTTACCACCATTTTTGAGTGAACAAAAAATAAGCGAGTGTGGTTTTAGAAAGTTATTACATTATCATATCCACACTCCGCAAACTGATCAGCCGTTCCGATACTCTTTTCCTCGCATGGTAAGAACTGAAACAATTTTTTTAAACGTCTCCATAATAATCACCGCCAAATGAGTATTATATTGATTTATGGATGAGTCACATTACATCATTATTTTGAAGATGCATTTTTGAATGCTACAATTTTAGGGATCCGGAAATTTATACAGGGCACTGCACTCTCCGAACTAATCATCTATAAATTGTGACTGGAACTTCAACATTTTTTTATTAATACTTAATTATTTATAATAATTTAAGTAACTTTCCATGATGTGTGAAATTTGGTAAAACCTAATGACATTTTGTCACGAAAAGATATTTTGAAAATACTCATAAGTTTTCTTTTAATTACAGTTTCAAACACTACCCGTAACTACCGAAGAATCAGGTTTGCAAATTGTAGATGTAAGTATAACAATTATATGAATATGTGTGTAAGCTTTTATAGATAAATTATTTAAATCATATAATTAATAAAGCTTATATTAGTTACAGGCTCTGACAGAAGCGGAGGAAACATCAGAAGAGGTACATTTTAACTGAAATTTAAATATTTAATCGATTTTTTACGTCAATATTTATATTAATATTAGCGATACCTTTCGGTTTCATCCGCGTAAATATTATATGTAGGTACACGATTTTTATAGCCCATGATGATAGTGAAAAATATTCCTTCAATCTTTGTAATATAAGCGATCTACCAGTGAAAGTTTCTACAAAATCGGTCAAGGAGTTAAGCCGGAACAAAGCAAAGAATAATTTTTTTATAAATTATATAATACTTTGTATATAATTTATAATGTTTTTAAAAATTCTGGTATTTAATGTTTTATGCAGAGACAAGTATTACTAATGGTTTGATGAAGTAATTGGCACAGATATCTAGCTTCCTGGTATAATAGAGAATAGAGATGTATGTTCTTATTTTTGTATAATTTAAAAATATATGACATGTATACACATGCTATTTGCGATTTGATTTGTATCTAGTTAACAAAAGTTATTATTTTCAGAAATGGGATCCTTTAGAATGTAGTGACTTGAGTGGTTTCATTGAAAATGAGTGGCGTAATGAATGTCATTTTGAAATGTCTTGGAATGTGACACAAAGACTTGGGATCATTGATGTGAGCTCCCACGAACCTCCAACAACGACAACCGAACGGCTACATGTTCAAAGGAGTGATGTCAAAGTGATTCCACTCTCTGTTAGTTATTTTTAACAACTGTTTATTTCCCATTAAAGTAAAAATATAAATTGTTCATGATATAATTGCTAATAGTGCAAAAATAAAGTTTATCTGTAAACAATTAAAATAAACATCTCAATGACCCAAAACTTATTTAGTTTAAAAAAATATTTCAACCTGTATTTTTTACAACAGTAGATACATATATTACTACTTATATGGTTTTAAATAGTAGTTAAAAGAAGGTTATTTATTATGAGTAGGCTAACATTACTATTATTAATAAATATTAAATAAGACATTACCATTATTGAACATTATGTTACTATAGAATATTTTCAAGAATTTTATTGAAGCGAATAAACGATCCATTCTCAATTTTCTAATTTCAGTGTGTAAAGGAGACATGTGTTTTTAAAAAGTTGAAAGTCATATCGGAGTCTGGTGAATTTGACACGATTGCATTCACGAAATTGTTGGACAATATGACCGATTCCTATCCAGATTGGAATAAAGCGAAGGCTCGTGTGGTAACACAGTGTCTAGCAAAATTGCATCGGGTGTATGACTCTGAATGTAGAATTAATGAGGTCCTTGGATGTGTTTTTGACGTACTATCTGAGGTAAGATTTGAACTTTATGTCTTAGATAACTGTAAACTTTTATCAAAAAAAAATATCGAGTTTTGATTCGGGATTTCCGGTGCTTTTTTCTAGAAACATTAAACCGTAGAGACGCAAGCAGCGGCATTAACTGTTTCATTAATACTATCTTTCTATATTATACATATAATATATGTATTATGGAAATGAATTTTCACCACAATCTATTTCTTTCAGAACTGTCCTCATCTCAAGGCTAACGATCCATGCAAGTATGTAGTACTTTTTAATTACGATAAACTTTTTTTAAACCAAATATTAACAGGCTTGCTTAAAAGATGAGTTTTAATTTATATTGAAACAAGTATTATACCTCATAACCGTAACTAAAGCAGAGCATAGGGCGATTTCGGCCGGATGTCATGTGCAACGTTTCTTATATTCTCTAAAAGGTTTCGAATAATGGCGAAAAATAATAATAGTATTGTACCATACCCTTTTAATATATGAGCCTATGTATGTATAATTATATTGAACTATTATGTACTGTAGGTAATATTATATTTAATTTATATTAATTTAAAAGTGAGTTTGTAAATTTTATTTTTGCGATTACAAATTGTAGAACCTATTTTGAACAGTTTTTATACAGACAGAGAGTTACCCTGGAACACGGTTAAAGCTTTCTAAATAATATGACGGAGGTTAAATAAATGCCTAAAAGAAATAAAATAAAATACAATTTCCTTCAGTCATTTTCTGATGACTTTTTTATTTTTCCAGACAAAAGGACAACGAAGACACTGACATTATTTGTCAGATAAGTAACGCTAAATATGCGCCGGTATGTATAGTAATTATTTTAGTCACAAACCGATGGTTTGTTAGGTTGCAACTTTGTTAGGTGTATGTCATTTACTTTCATGTAACATTTTATTTGTCAATGTTATGAAGGCAATGGTAATTGAAGAGTGTAGAATAATATAACCTTGATAGATAATAATGTCAACAATTAAGCGGTACCTAAGCTGTGCTAAATCATTTGGCTTTATGCTTCATAGCCATAAAAATATTTGTGTGCCATATACTACATTAATCTTTGGGAATTCTTAATATACTTGATTATTTGATTACAAAGGGATAGGAATATAAGAAGACGAATCTACTTAAACTTATCGTATGTTTCTAGAGACTTCGTCGTGAATTCTGCAGTATTCCAAATCTCATCCCGTCCGAGGTCTTGTCTCAATGCGGCGTAACCTCAATATCAACAATACAATATGTGCCTAAGTATAAGAAAACATTATCAAATCATTGGAAAAGCGAGGTCAATGTAAGTTTAAAATCATCGATAAAACTTATATTATAAACTATATACCTATACTCACAAATTAAATTCATATGTGTGTTTGTAATATCAAAATATCAGTTTAAAGACAACATATGCTTTCAAGGTATGTCACAAATAATTTATGCCTTCCTCAATAAATGAGCTAACTAACAATGAAAAAAATTTCAATTAGAATCAGTTGTTCCCGAGATTTACGAATTACATTAAATAAACTCTTTAGATGTATAACATATTATTATAATAGATATATTTTTGCTATTTTTCTAGTGTCGAGAACTAACTCGTCCCACAAGCTGCCTTTTAAAGAAGATGGGTGTCTTAAATAAATACGGGTTTATGGATTACTTTAAGATGAAGGATTTGATTCAGAAAATTAGCGTCTCGCCACTGTATGAGCTGTACTACACAGTGTTATTGAGCACACCGCTTTATCAGGAATATTGTAGTTCACCGAAGAAGCTATTGAATATTGTAGATTTTATGTTAATGGTAAGATTTATAAAAGTCGCTCAATTTGTCATTGTGAGCAGGAAACGATCCTAAGAGAAAAGGTTACATTAAACATGCTGTAAATAAATAATTATATTTCTAAGTATAGGAAGTATAAAAGTACCTAAAGCAAGAAGTAATCAAATCATCAGCGATGTGCGGGTAAACTATTAAGTGAACCTTGTTGATATTTCTTGATTTAATTTTTTTGATTTTAAATATATTTTCTTTTGGTTGGTTGCTATGTGTATCTTTAAATTTATTTATAATTAACTAACTAAAAAACAATGTTATCAAATCATGGAAGTAATTCTTTTTCACGTACTCCTAAATGGTATATAGATGACACATAAAAACCTAAATTAGCTTAAGATCGAATACTGAAATTTAATTTGTAAAATTATTTTAAAACTTAGAAATTTATAAACGGATCTAAAATTTTTTTTCAGACGATTCCGGAAACGAAACGCAAAGACACCCTACAATGCAAGAAAATATTCCACGAGATGCATACAACGACACCTCCGAACATGACGAAGGAACAACTTGCAAATTTATTCTATAAATTACAGGACACAATACTTAGCCAAAGTACCACGCAGATACCCAGCAGCAAAATTAACTCGTATCAACCCGTAAAAGAAGAGTCCCATACAAATAGAATATATGATTTTGGTATATTGGGTTCGGAAAATGCACCGCCTGTTAAAATTATCGATTTGAAACCCAAATCGAAAACTCTAGTCGTTTTACCTGTTTACCAGCGTATGAATAAAACTATATAATCTTAAGTTAACTTTTTAACTTGCAGATATTTTAAATTTATTATAATGTATGACAAATTCTATCAATTTCTAGTTCTATTTTATTAGACACTATTTATATTAAATTGTTACGAGATGGTCTTGCAGTTAGTGTACGGTATTCCATCTCTTTCTAAATCAAGATGATAAAGAGAGATTGCTTTTTATGCATCAATGTATCAACCACTAGGGACCTAATGCAGGGCGAAAATTGTCACACGACGACACAGGTTCATTCCATGTAAGGTTCCATTAAAAAGATAAATGAGAATTAGGGAGCTAAGTTCAAAAATAATAAATGTTGGTCTGGTTTCAAGTTCAATTTTTTTTACATAAAGCTAATACCTTCAGTCTATTGACCCTTCACGTTTGACCCAGTTAGTTTTTAACCAACAAATTAATATAATATTAATAATATAATTTGTAATATTAAAACAATAGCTTCCGAATAACATAAAATTGATAAATTAAATAGCAAACTTACCAAGTCAAATATTGAGGCTTAGCAGATCGGTAATTATTTGCTTTAGGTAAATCTCTCAAGTCTTTTGTCGTTGAATACGATCACCATATTTTATCATTATACTTTGCTCCTTTTTCACATTTATATTTTTGATGTGATATAATTAGCGTTTGTAAATATTTCTAATATTTCTTTCCTGCGATGGAGTTGTGTAAAGCTTTAGTGTAAGTTTCTACATTATCATATGTAATCGACTTAAAAAATAAAGACAAGATGTTAAAAATCTTATCAAGTTATTTGTATTTCTTTACTAGATTAGTGTACATTGATCTATATAGCGTTATTTCCAAAAATTTAATGAAATACAATAAGTCAGTTAGAAAAATTTATTTTATAAGATTTTTGAAGTCTCCATATAAAAAAAATGAATCAGCCAACCCACATGCAATTTTTAAACGCAGTAGTGTTCCGCATGCCTCAATGTTTTGACACAACTTTTTGATCGATGAATCTATGACCATTAGGCGTGTAGAGGATAAATGCGTCGATGTTTATTTGTGATGTGTGTATAAAATAAAAACAAACTTGAAGCAATATGTAGGTTCTATTTAATTAATAATTATTTCTGCGACAACAGAAATTATTGTACTTAAAAAAAAGTTCTTAAAAATCTAGTTCAATACAATTTCATTTTTGTGTCTATGAGAAAATATTGTTTCAGTCTTTACATAATTTTCTAATAATGTTCGATTATATAATTTAGTAAATGCATATCGAAATATAATTTAATAAATTTTTTCTTTTACCTGTAAGCAAAAATGGAACAATTTTGTGTTTTTCTAAATAAAGAGCGTAATATAAATAAAAAACCTTTACAAATCTAAATATTTTTATATTACAAAGTACATTGTCATCGTGTTTTATATTTCCCTTAAATTGGGTTAATTATAAATAAATAGGAATATAGCAAGACAACGGGCAAACGAGTTTAACTCAAAAGTATATTTAAATAATAACAATTTAATTTAAATAAGTAAATTTTTAACTATCGTATTGTTTTTCAAAGCTATGAAAAAAATATTGCATCCAAAAAATCAAAGCATCGAATAACAAAATGGCAAGCGAAAACACATTACAGTTTCTTAATACCACAGACTGTACATCGCATATAATTTTAATAGGAAACTTATTTACATAAATGTCATTTGATCACATAAAACTAAAACTATGATAATTAAGTAATACGTTTAAAAAAAACTCAAAAACAAAATTACACTCAATAATATATAGATTATGAACCCGCGGCGGCCAGAACTGTCTTATTTTATAAAATATTTTTTTCCTTGTAACTTTCATTACATTTATACAAAAAATGTTACTACATAAAATGAATTGCGGCTAGTCTAAGAAAACTCAAACTTAGTCATAAATTAATAATAAAATAATGATTTCATGATTTTCTTTAAGCAAGATCATAAAAACGGCAAAACTTGCCGAATATGGTATCATTTAAAGGTAAGCAAATATTCTTTACAATATCTTTACTATTATATTTAAGTGTTATTAAACTTCAAATATCGTGAAGGCTTTGTCTATTTCAATAGGACAAAAGCACATATCTAAATATTATATTCTACAAAATAAAGCCAAGACAATTTCGTATTATACATATTATATATAGAGAATGTACGTTTTGTACAATTTAGGTTCGATTCAATTTTTTTCGCTCGTTTATATTCAATATGATATTCGATGTTCCAATAATTTATGTATCTTTAAGATATTATTGTACTTATTTTTAATAATTTATAGCGAAACTGCATGATATAGAATTATCATCCTTAACAAGTCTATGAATATCACCTAGTTGAATTTAGATATCGCATAAGTGCTGATTTAATATAAAAAATATATAATTAAGGCACTACGTCGGAGTATTAATATGCTAAGGGAGATTATATAAGATAAACGCAATCGTGTTTCCATTATTTTAAAGAACTCAGATATTATCCGTTATATTCGCAATTAATTCGGGCACAGGATGACACATCTTTCAACAGACCATTTTTCATATCTTGGTAGAATCGTTAAATTTACCATAACAATTCGTATTGTTTGCAGTTACGGCATATTCAGACTGATGCTATCAAAATTTCTCATAGAGCGTGTATCTAAGCTATGCGTTGGAGTGTTCATTCTTGCGAGAATCTCTTGTTGTAAGGCTTTCAAAGTACGGGCGGCGGACATGTCGGTGGGCGGGGCTAGAAGCAGTGCACGGCGAGCGTGTGGCAAAGCGTCGGCCGGCTTGTTGAGTGCAAGTATCGCGCGAGACATTGCGTATGCGCACTCGAACGCGTTTGGACGAAGTACGGATGCACGAGCAGCTAAATCCAAAGCTTCCGATGGTTCCTGCAAAGAAGAGGTTTTTGTAGAATTTTTTCACCTTTGTTCACTGGGGTACTTTTAGTGAGCATCTTACTATTCAGATCATTGTCTATTACAGAATTGACATTACTTTGGTATATAATTGGTTTACGTTGACGAATACTAATTACAAAAACTATTTATACGATAAGAAGATCTACTTACATTAAGTTTCCTCTTGCACCGAGAAAGGTTTAATAGCAGATTGGTCTTGAGTTGCACGAAGGCTGAAATATGCTCGTGAGGCACCGGCTGAGCTCCGGGGGCAGTAAGTCCTTCATCGCTAATGAGAGGGTTAATCTTCTTAAGGGCGTACTGGTAGCGATGCGCCGCTTCGGAAGGTCGATTCTTGCGGTACAGAAGGTTCCCGTCTTCTAGAAGCTTGTTTAGGAGAATTAGCCTGAAAATAGTTACCAGTAAAGTTTAGTGAACTAGGAAGATTATTTTTGAGTTTAATGTATTTTTTAGGAATAAAATATAACTTTCGTTAGAACAGCAATTTTGAATAGAAAATGTATGTGAAAATTCTACATATATAAATTAGGTTATCTTAGTCTTTTAAAAACTATGGTCATATGTTCCATAGACTTAATTGCGATTATATTATTATACAAGAATAAATTTCTATCAAAAAGGTAACGTACATAAATTCTGGTTTGCCTGATGCCATCACCCACGTAGTGGGGCCAAGTTTTGCTCCCTTTCTTAAGAAGCAATTCACCACCTGAAATTTGTGAATTAAGATTTAGTATTGATTAATTTCGTTAAATTTTGTTTTCTGTTATTTTTATTCTTCTATCTAGCAAAAGCATTTTGTTTTCTATTGTTCGTCTGGTTTTAAGTTTTTTCCAACACTGATGTCCTAGATTTCTATTCTATTCCATTTTTAAATGTACTGGATTAGCAGTTTACATAGATATTGTACATGATGTTAACAGACTTACGGGAACGTTTCTCTGTCCTATAGCTCGGTCTAGCGGCCTTAAGCCACTGTGGTCAACCTTCTCCAATGACGCTCCTCTTTCCAATAGTAGTTCGACAAGTTCAGCCGGTCCACCGCAAGCTAAGCCAAGAGGTGTCCTACCACTGCTATCCGGTTGATCTAAAGAATATTGTTATAATAGCTCGTAAAATGTAGAATAAATAAGAAAGCATAGTACTAACATAATACATTATTACTTATTTATACTAAGAGAAGGCTTGTTTTGAAGGAAAGAAAAAAGGGGGTTCATTCAATTAACATCTATGTGTTTTTTAATCAACTGTATAATTGTTATTGCCTATGTGTAAAAATCGAGTCAATTCAGCTTACGTTCGGTGTGTTTTGTATTTGTGGGTTATTATAGTAAGAGTAGTTAATACCTATATGAGCGCCCTTATCGAGTAGTACGGCGAGAGAGTGTGTGCGCGAGCGCAGTGCAGCCCAGCCCAGTGCGCACACACCATCAGAATCAACGGCTTCAGGGTCTGCGCCTGAAGTTACAATTTTATTCTTATAAATAAATACGATTACATACATCCTGAAGAGACTATTATCAAATTAATTACATCTGTTTATTCAGAAGACATAGAAAAGGATTTTTGTTATTAAACAAAAAGTTTTGAAAAACTATTAATATAAATGCCTTTGATTTAATTAAAAAGAATTACCGTGAGCCAATAGCATTTCCAGTACATCAGCATGACCTTCAGCAGCAGCTAATATTAAGGGATTTTTGCCTCCCGAGCCAGCTACGTCAGCTCCGCAGTCGAGGAGTCGCAGCACTAGCGCCGTTCTGCCGTTCTTAGCAGCTAGCGCCAAGGGTGACATTTGGCGGGCATTAAGGGAGTAAGGAGTAGCTCCTCGGATTAGGAGTGCGTCAGCGATAGACGCGTTGCCGGTTGAGCAGGCAGCTGTGAGCGCCGTCTCGCCTGTCACTGGGCAAATGCCGTCCGGCTGAAAAAATAAATTAATTAAAACTTGCAACGTTTGCAATTTTACAAAAAAACACAGGATTTACTCAGTCTACGTCTACCATTTTATCGTGTGTTGGGATATTAAAAGCGAATGTCTTAATAAAACAAATTGTAGCCTGGCGCTGAACCATTGGCTTAAAATGTTTTTTTTGTGGATGTATAATGTTTAAAAAAATACATTCGCGACTTCTATTACTAAGAAGCTTCAAATATTAGAATATAAAAATGTACTTACGATTAATTCTGCTGTGTCCAACAAATATTCAACAATATCGAGGTGTCCATTTTGTGATGCCGCTATCAAAGCGTGTCTCGCCCCAGGAACCAATTGTTCAATGTTCCCATCGTCTAATTCTATGGAATTACGATCGTCCTTTCCTGTCTGGCAACCCAGGAGGTAAATAACAGTATCTCTATTTCCATTTTTTGCTGCATGGACCAAAGGTGTTTGTTCCGCTGTGTCAGTATGGCTTAGTGAAGCACCTGAAAAAATAAGTATTTTTAATAATTGAATATATAAATTAATCACTGTTTAAAAACTAAGTATAAATCTAATAATCAATCATCTCCGAATTTACCTGATGCAATAAGCATCCTTGCAACATCAGTGTGTCCTCTCTGACAAGCTAATGAAAGTGCAGTACAGCCTTGAGAATTTGTCATTTCTAAATCCGCTCCAAATTCAATCAACAACCCAACCATTGCTATAATTCCTTGATACGCGTACATGCATAGCAACGGGGCATTTCCAAGACATTCCGTTACTTGATTAGGAGAACCTCCAGCTAAAAGCATCAGTCTTGATACTTTAACATTCGGGGTGTAGATATTTCTCAAATTGGCGATGGCTTCACCAACGTTTGCAGCGCTCGAAGCAACCAAAGTAGCTTGTAAATCTCTGGGGCATAACCCTAATTGAGCCGGTCCAAGGTTTCTGTACATATGAGCTTTCAATATATGATGACCGAGTTCCATAGATTTTTCAGGGTCTAATGGAGCTTGGACCCTCGATAATCTAAAGGCTATTCCGCAATGTCCAGCTCTTAAATCACAAAGGAATTTAGAACTCTCATTATCATCTCGCCTTATAAGCCATTCCCTGAAGGAGGGATGGAAGAACATGTATGTGTTATCAATACGTTTCACCAGGAAATCTGAAAGGGTTTCAAAGCGATGGCAGAATTCTTCCCAAGGCAAAAATGTGTCTACTAACAAAGAGTTTACTGAATAGTATATTTCAACTAAAGTTAGAGGATATAAAGCTGCCAGACAAACGCTAAGAATATGAGTAACTTTTTCGAATGATTGAACAGTGGGGAAGCGTAGATTAAACTGTAATAAAAATATTTGTGCCAACGATATCGGCACTACTTTATAATTTGTCGATTTGACAACAATGTGACTTCTTTCTAAGAGATCCAGGATTAATTTAAGGAATAAGAAGGAGCCTTGACTAAGATGGAGAACATATTGAGCGAATTTCATAACAGGATTGTGAACACCTTCAGTCTTTCCAGTAGAGCTTTTAATATTAGTTTCAATAATCGGCGCGACTTGAACTCTCGCATTGAAATATTCCAGTAGATCCTTATTGACACTATCTGATTCATCCAAACTCAACCTAGTGTACGGTAATTGTTTTGTTAGTTCCAAAAATTGTGTACGGATAGTTGCGACAATTTTGAGCCAAGAAGGCATTTCTGGGACATGTCTTGAAAGGAATGACGCGATCGTGTAGCCGTGGTCTGGTCTATGGTATTCCGCTTCACACAGGCCATCAACTAAAATGATGCTGTTTGTAGAGTCAATGCTACCATTTCGTCGTAGAATTGTAAGAGGTTCTATAATTCCTCTAACAAACGCTAAATCTGGGTCTGCAATGCATTCTTTTAAAGACAGGCAAGCTAATAGATGGGCTTCACTAAGTAAGTGTTCTCTGTATGCTTGAAGTCTGGGAGCCTGGCAGAGCTGTGCTGCTAAAGAATGAACAAATTCACCTACAAGGCAGGTACTATTGTTGTCAGCCTGAAACAAAGACATTGACATTAATGATGGATACATAAAAGTTAGACAACTTAGTTTCCGTACTATGGTGATGCTTTGTACTTACCTGACAGAAGTGATAAGCCACAACTTGTGAAGCAAGTTGAGTTACCATTCCGGCTGCTATTTCTTCGGGTAACATTTCTCTAATATCCGATTGTTCTCTCAATTCTTCATATTCAAAATTTCTCTTACGTCCAAAACAAGAATATTCTACTAATTGCAATATTAATGCTGTTTTGCCTGTGCCTGGACTCCCTGAGATCATAATACCTAAAATACGTATAAACAATGAATTTTAAGTATATATATCATTATTTCAAATTTCATTAAGTCAGACAATAAATAGCAGGCAATACATAATTAGAAAATAACTATTTTAACTATTGTAACCACCTAAAATATCATTTCAATTAGTAAAAAAAGTAGTTATTATTAAATTATGGGCCTTGTTTCAAGATCAAATATAATATTTCAATGTTAACAGACTTATGTAAGTAGCATAAGGCACGGAAGGTTGATGTCTTTACTTCCCGTCAAATATAACTATGGGTACCCATCACAGTACAGCGTAAATATATAAGGGGTACCTGATGCAGCTGATTCTAATGCCTTCTCCATATCCCTCATTAGCCACTGTCTTCCGGAAAAGGGAGTCTGGCCATCGGTGGACGGGACTTCGAAGAACAACGGTCGTAATGTAAGTTGCGGTGCTGGGTGTACTGTAAATATAAATTTATATTAATTGGAAATATTTAGGTTTTAAAAATTTAAGTACATTAATGTTATGCATATTTTATTTAAAAAAAATTAATTAAAAGTGAACGAAAACGTTGTTGCAACTTTAAAATTAATATATGAGTTATTGGAGCTTAGGAAGTAATTTTGCCTTAGCGGCTCCCTCAATAGATAGTACAGAAGTGCCAAAATTAATCTGCCAAGTATTAGTAAAAATCTAGATATGTGTAAAGTACCTTTTTTAATGTCAGGAGATATCGAAGAAGCTTTGCCGCTAACTCTAGCCGATCGCCGCGCTGCGGTTTTCCTTGTTTTGAAAAAGCCAGATGACATACGTGTCAACTCTTCTCTCCCATTTTGTAACGCTGTATATCAAGTTTTCCAATTATTGTAGGCATAATTTAGGAGTTCCTCTTTAAAAAGTGTTTAACCAATTCTTAATACTCTTAAATTTTATTAATATCATTAAAGTTTTGTCTTGACCGTACAGAATTTGTTTTAGAAATAATAATGAACGAATTTTAAAAATTAAAATTTAGTTAATAATTCCCTGATGATAATTAAATGTATTTTATTAATCCTTCACAAATAAAATATTCTTTTTTGCATACTTTCTGTTCTGTTTCTTACTAAAACTATTTTGTTAATTTCTTTAATAAATTATTAATTTCAAGTTAGGCGCACCACCTACTTTTTTATTCGGTAAACCATGCATTCAGCTGGGTTTTCAGATAAATAGTGGACGTATTATATTTTATCAAATAATGGAACACTCACTTGTTACAGAATGTCGCCTGCTTCCAGGACTTGATGAGGAACAATTGCTGGCAGCGGATAATGACATGGATGCTAGTGAGCCCAATGAATCCCTACCAAGAGGCGTGGCTGCATCCACCTCTGACGAGCCAGTCAAAGTCGATACCTGTAATTATTTTATAATAATTTATTAGAATAATTATATAGTTTTCTTCTTTAATAGAGAGTATCTTTGAAATGATTTTTACATTTCTAGTCCAATATGAATTTAAAGCATTAAACAATTAAGCAACTAAATTCCGAGTAAAACTTTAAACTACAATCCATAAATATCAGTTCCATAAATATTAGATATATTTATAAAGGGATACTTATGGATAATCGCTTTTCTACAAGCACGTAGACCTATTGATTTGAAGTGTAAGGATTTTATGGATATTGCTCATTTTTACAATATATGATATAATTAATTAAAGCATCGTTTAGCCAATTGAATTGAAATTTTGTAAAGTTAACTTAATATGGATATTGTATCAATTAATAATGCTAATACAAACCGGGCTTGTATTATGTGAGGCCAGGGTATGTGCATCAAGGGATGCGAGTGACGTGCAACTATCCCTAGACTTATTTCTTGACCCTCTTCGTTCCCCCAGCAGTAATCCCAACCGCATGTACAGGTCATTCTGGCGCCGTGACTCATATCCTTGTTTGATAAGACCGCCTTCGTCATCTATAAAGAATAATTAAGTTATAATATTTAAACCTCAGTGTACACACAATACTTTTAGCGTGTTTCTTTAAGTTTTTGGGGACTAAAAGAGATTTCATCGATTAAAAAAAACAACCTTTGGTGACGTAGATTTTTTATACTATAGTGCTGCATATGCTGAAATAACAGTTATTGCTAAAAGTATCATGTTTGCGGAGACATGCGTCACACTCATGCTAAAAAATATTTACAAAAAATGTGTACGAGTATAATACTAATGTATACAACACCACACATCATGCCGTAATTCGAGTATGTAATTTTTATATACTTTCATGCTATATATTGTAAAACACATAACTTATATTATTACAAATGATTATTTATATTATTTACATAATATTGATATTACAACGATATAACCAATTACCCTTGCAATAGTAAATCTAGTGCTCCAAGATTGTTTTGATTCCAACATAAGAGATAAGACAATTTAATGTTTACCTTCAAGATTAGTACTGAAGTGACTGAATTTTAATCAGGAATTGACACTGAGTATGTATTCCAAATCGTAACCTAGTTTGAACCGAATTTTAAGTCTTGTTACACCTTTTTTCTATATATATTTTTTATTCTATATATATTAAGCTCATATATAAACTATGACTTTTTTCATGTATTTAACATAGGTTTTGAAATTTGTCGAGTGGTTTAAGAACAAGTCTTTGAACAGACATACGGACTATCGAAATTGTATCTTAATAAACATAAAGGATATCAATGAGGTACACTTAATGATTTTTGATAAGTGAGACTTAAAACTTTTCTGTAGATTCTTATCTGATAAATATCAGGCGAATGAGTCGCCATTTTGTGAAACAATTCTCCACATTAGATTTTCAAATTAGCGTAAGCCGTGGGATTATAATACCGATGTAATTGCAGGAAACGAATGTGATCATTTATAAAAGGTTATGGTTAATAAGCGAACATTGTATGAATTAACTTATAATCGTGTGAAATGTAATTTTCTTCGCGGCATCAAAAACTATGGGAATTATATACTTCAAGGAGTTTCAGAGGGTTTAAAAACACATTTCATATGTATGGAATTTTAATTGTATTTCTGGAATTATTTCTTGCGATAACAGATTATATTGAAACTGGCTTCCGTCTCACTCACATCTATTTATAGTGTATTACCAAGTTTATGATAGATTTATGGGGTCAATATGTCTAATTATTTGTTACGAAACCACTAAATATTAAAACTATTAAAACTTAAATCAATTTTCCTTTATACAAGAATAATAGTGTTATGCTGCCTTAAATAAATTTATCTGTATTAAATACATGTCCAATTCGAAAAACGAAATGAATTGTGGGCAAAAAGTAAATTCAAAAAGGAAATGGGAGGTGAGGATGCAATCTGTGACGTCAGTCACCACCTGTGAATCGCGTGGGAACCCGCAGTGCGATTTCATCTGACATTTAGAGCTATTAAACTTGCGTTTATATGCAGCGGGTATTGTTTAGAGACATTTTGATAATCTAAATACATTCCATATCCTCCATATTTGCGTGGTATAGCTGATGAATTATTGGGAATAATAAACATATACCTACTGAGTAAAGTTCTTTAGGGTCATGTTTATAGATTTACGAGTATATATATTTTCTTACTTTCATACACCTCGCGATGACATATATATCATCATCTATCAGTCATCGCGAAGGATACAAATATCTACAGCATGTTTATTTTCAACATAAGGTTAAATTTAATAAATTAGTTACTTGCGACTTTATTGAAATCGAAATATCGATTCGCGTTTGATGATATTTCAAGTTTTGAAATGAAACTAATTTAACAATAAATTGAGTTTACAGTTTGACCTGTGGTATATTGTACCTATAACTTCACGATCGTGAGTTAGTCGATCTGTTATTTATTGTTTTCGTGAAATAACTAGCAACTGTACGCGTTTCGAGTTGGTTACTACATTCAATATTATTGTATAGTCTGTATTGATTAAGAAAACAGCAAAGTGTGTGCTTAAATTTGATTCTAATAAGATACGATCACAATATTGATATTTACTAAAACATATAACGAATATTAATA
>JAOSYY010022959.1:0-10749 GCA_025727935.1 Hebomoia glaucippe
TACATATATAATATCGGGTGAATTCTCGTTTGTGTGGGACGTACGCGAAAACAGCAAGCAAACGTAAACAACTGTATTATTTGTTGAATCGATACGAAATCTCTTTGATATTTCTGTACACATGTATCGTGCGTCAACTCCATCTACAAATACTTAAGTTCTGTAGCAATACGCGTGGTACTGACACTGTATGGTTTTCCAGAAGCTGCAGATGTGCGGCACAGAGGAGGAGATGCGCGAGGTGGCTGGCCGCATCTGTCGCAATTACCTTCACGGCGCCTGGAAGACCATCGACCCTCGAGACCTTGACTTCAGGAGAATCAGGTATCTACGCGTATAGGTCTAGGCCTATATGTTAACGATAAATAGAAGGGTTGGGATGGGGGAAACCTTTTATTTATTGCTCAATGGTTTTCAGAGATTCAATACTATAGATAGACAAGATTTTTAAAAGCCTTTGAAATTTGTTCAGTCACCGCAGAATTTTACTAAGCTTTATATATGAGAGTCTGGCATAAAGCGCATTCAATAATATGCCATCCACATAACATAAATTGTTCATTGATTCATTGTCGATCTGTTTATTTTTTATTATCTTTAATGAGCTGATATTTTTTCTGCGCTGTTTTATCATATGTACGGACATATATTTATGATAAAAATTGCGTAGTAAATTTGCGGTAGGACCTTGAAGTTGTTGTTGTTAGGATTTATGGTCTACGGCCCGGTGACTCAGTGCTAAGAACGTCGTGTTGCCTACCGGGTTCCCTCCTCGGTCATAAGCGACAAATACCACGTATATGGTTATTATAAAATTTTCCAATGGGAAAATTTCCGTAGCTCTGACACTTTATTGTACAATTAAAGATAACGATGAAAATATGTAATCGGTATTTAATTTATCGTACCGTTAGTTGTGCAGTGGAAAAACATTGTAGTTATTGAGGGCAATGATTTTGGGGCGAAGTTATGGTATCAGGGAATCAGAGGTGTAGAGTATGTCAAGGTAGTCTATCGGTAATCGACTAACCTATGCACGCGACTTTTTGCGTGAATTGAATATGTTCATAAAATAAAAACTTGAATAGTTAATCAAAATTTTATTGATGAGAATACTGTTATTTGTGCTTAGATTACAATGCTAAGCAGACGTTTTGTTTATTTTTGTGATTGTATACACGCGAAATACTGTAATTTTAAACAGTTTGTCCCGATGACTTTGACAATATTCGCTGTAATATATCTGTAACGCAGTGTATATTGAAGAGTTCAAATACTCGGAAACCGGTACAAAAACTTATAATACGAAGGGAAACAGGATTTTAATGTACTCTTTTTATTGCGCGCCATACTAAAGTCTGAATACCTGTATGTTGTTGCTAGACTTTAGTGAAAAGTGATTAAATTTACAAAATACAATCGACATAAATTAAAATCTAAAACTTTTTATAAAATTGTTGATAATTTAAATGATACTACCGTTTGGGAGTGATTTCCTCCAGTACAAATATGTATGATTTAATCACATATTCTTGTGTAAATATGGTCGGAAAAAACATAACTCGATTGTGTTTCTTGGCTGTTCTTAGTTCTGGGCACAATTTTCAAAAGCATTATAAGTTCAGTGACGTTTTTAAGCGGTCATATATTTGATTTTATATAAAAAATGATTTATGATTGAATATGATTTAATTTCAGGTATAGAAATGTGTCTGGTTAATTCCCACTAGACGTAGGGATATAGATCTTTAGCTTTAACAGAAATATTAAATGTAGTTAGGATCTTAGTATGACTCATGCAAAACTGAATCGTCGTCAATTAGTAATTGCACGAAGCGTGCAATAATTATCAACTAAGGACAAAGGCGGTTCCAGTATAATCGGCATCTGACTAGCATACAAACGAGTTGCGCCCCGGTATCATATAGCCAAATATATTTTATCACACTTAAGTTATTTATATTCATAATAAGTCAGTAGAACGCGTGTCGGTACATTCTATGTATTTAAACAAAAAATATTGTTGGCGATTAGGAAAGAACAATAGAACACGCAGTGTTTTAAACTTATTTTCTTTGTATGTACACGCTATTCCACTACTAATCAATTTCGTCGTGGTTTTGCTAATGGATTATACTTTTCTCAGAGCATAATATTCTTTCTGTTTCAGTAATTTAATGTCGTCATTTACTAAAAGTGGTTGAAAAAATTGAAAGGATGCGATCAAAACCACGGGAAAAATCTAGTAAAGAGATAAAAAATTAAGTTGTGTGCGTAATATAAAAAATATTTTAAGTAATATACTAACAATGCGAGCAAAGCAACATAAAAATATTTCTATAATACCTACTATGGTTAGCCTTACTAAGAAGGATAACATTTTTGTGTTTAATTAATATAGACTGTTTGAATTTTCCCAAGAACAAATTTTATAGATTGTAATTATCAGCCGGAAATGAATTTTTGTCTTAAAATCTGTATATATTATATACATTATAGATATAAAGGGAAGTACGCTAATTTTGGGTTTCTTTCCCTGTGTTAGATTCTGTCATGAAAAGGAAAATATGGCAAATATTAAACTATTGCTAAAGTCTATTTGTTTTTTCACGTGTTATTCTAAGATTGACTTATTACGATTCTAATAGAGAAACTTATTTTGATTATTTTTTTCTTTGGCATGTTGCTTGATACTTTTTAGCTGTCTACTTGTACATTGTACCAAAAATAGAAACAGGCTTTACTCCTTATGACTCCGTGATCTAGTAAAGTCGCACGATGTCGCCATTTAGGCTAACAACGGTTGTGTCAATATAACTCATAGTGAAGTCCATTCACTGGATGTAACTCAGAATGCTATGCTTGCAGTGGGGGGCTATCCAACTTCCTGTACTATGTGGCGCTGCCAGGGGAAGCGCGGGCGGGTGGTTATAGGCGCGCGCCGCCCAGCGCCACTTCACTCGTGGACGAGCCAGCGCAGGTGCTGTTGCGTATCTACGGGCAGGTGCATGGCGAACGAGCCATGGATGCCATCGTTACCGAATCTGTAATTTTCACATTACTGTCGGAACGGCGCTTGGGCCCGAGACTGCACGGCGTGTTCTCGGGCGGGCGCATAGAAGAATACATCCCGGCGCGAGCGCTCTTGACCCGTGAGCTGTCTGAGCCAGCGCTTTCTATGAAGATCGCCGAAAAGATGGCCGCTATCCACTCGATGGAGCTGCCCCTCTCCAAGGAGCCCAATTGGCTCTGGAAGACCATGAACAAGTGGCTGCGCACTGCACGTGATGAACGCCTCACCGGAACCGAACTGGTTAGTGAAACTGTTATCTCGTAATATATTATACTATTGAATCAATGAAGCGAACATTTTGCATGTATATACATTGTGACATAGCAAGCAATATATATTATAGGATGTTCAAGTTTGCGGGGTTAAAAATATATTCATCAAATGATTTTTGTAAATGACACTTATTGATGGGCAATGCTCACACCACATGACTAAACTGAAAGCGCCCATCATAGCAATTCTAATCCTCGAAGTTTTATATGATTAAGTTTTAAACAAAGTATATCGTCAACAGAAAGGTGAGGAACGCAAGATAATGGAGCGACTGCGTACGATCGACTGGGATGCAGAGATTGATTGGCTGAAGCGGCTCACCAGTTCTGTTAGTTCACCCGTCGTATTCTGCCACAACGACCTGCAAGAAGGCAATATACTGGTACTAGAGGAAGACATGGCCACAGCTGCAGAAGAAGAACCGTCCTCCGTTTTCGTGCAGGCGTACGGCGCGCTCGATGACACCAGCGACTCGCTCGCCTCGAGCTTATCCGAGCTTGGGGAACCGCGGCTAATCCTCATCGACTTCGAGTACTGCGCCTACAACCACCGCGGCTTCGACATCGCCAACCACTTCCAGGTGAGATTTCGGCAACTCAACACGAAGCTGTACTGTATCTTTTTTTATTTTATATACTATAGGAAGGCAAAAGTTCATACAGGTCAGCTGTTGGTAAGCGATTGTTACCACCTATGGACACATTCAAGACCAGGGGATCTACAATTTGCCTAGCCAACCTTAATAGCTTAGCCATATTAAATCAGTATATAATGACGTTCTGCTACCGACTGAATGACTGAAGTCACGATAAGATTCACAACCATTTTATATGTGTGCCAACAAGTATTACTTCTTTCTACATGTTTTAAAACTAAGAGTTATATCTGCCCACAGGAATGGAGCTACGACTACAGCAACCCGCAACACCCGTTCTACTTCGAGTACATAGAGCAGGAACCCACGCTCGAGCAGAAGGTACGCGCTAACCCGGTATGAGAACTTCGCGAGCCTCGCGAGGAGTCTGTGTTCGGTATGATCACCTCATGCAACGAAATAAATGATTCGCTTCCGAACTTTTTCTATTCGTAAGGCCATATACGTTTTGTGACGAGTAATCTTTGAATTTTAATGGATACATTGGACTTGTATCTTCGACTGGAACAGTCGGCAGGGGGGAGCTAGGGACTACGACCTCGGATGGTCCCAATTATGAGGACAAAATTGTGTTAATTTAATAGGAAAACCGAAATCTTTTTGTTTCACCAAAAGAATGTGCGTTCAAATTTGTCAAGCGTCATCCTGTTGCTTGGCGACATCTTATTCATCCTGCTATATTATGGTAGTGCTTAGCAGGAATAAAGGCTCTTCGGGTTACTGATAACTGATAACTTGCCCATCAGGAAATATTTATTAGGGAGTACCTGAAGCACTACCGCGGCGCAGGCACGCGGGTCGGCGTAGAGGGGGCAGATGGCAGTGACGAGCCAACCATCGACGACGTGAATCAGCTGCTAGCGGAAGTAGATGCCTTCCAACCAGTGTGTGATCTTTTCTGGACCCTCTGGTCCATCGTTAACGCTTCCAAGAGTCAAATACCTTTCGGATATTGGGTGAGTGGGAAATACTGCGAGGACATCCAAACTGACACTCTTAATGGGATCCCTATTACTTTATAAAAACAGCGAGACTGACTCTTTAGGCGATGCTAATGCATAAAGTTTGTATGATGAATCGGACATTATTTTGTCATAATTTTTAGCTTAAACTAGTTTAATCTCATATATAATTTATAATTGTATAGGCTCATTTCACGATCGATCATAAGGCGCATCGTGTGTTCTCATTCCCATTAACATCAGATTTCAAATATATACATTTTTTTTATTTCTATCAGTTAGAATATTAGTCAAAACCTATTGTTACGGGTAATCCGTATATATTCAGCGTATAGCTCGGGGCGTCCAAAAACAAATAAGTTAATATTCTCGTTCTTAAATATCAAAAATGTACTTTTTCATTAGACCGGTTTAAAAAAATAAATGAAGTTCTAAATGCTTATTAGTATGCATTAATTTCCGATAAATTGTTACTATGTATAAGAAACGACATGTTATATGGTTTTTTGGAATTATGCTATATAGATAGTTAATTCTGACCAGTCTTAGTCGGAATGCCTAGAGAGAATGCTAATTTACCTCGTTGTATCATTGCAGGAGTTCGCCCTATCAAGGCTGGAGACTTATCAGCGGCTAAAACAGGAGTTGATAAAGAAGGACAAGTGCGGCTTCCCGCAGAAACGCAAGATCTGCGAGGTCGACATATGAGGCGCGGCGGGCCTCCCGCGCGCTTCCACCGCACACGTGATATAGATGTATATGTGATATCCAGTGTTGGCGTCAGCCGCAGCTGAAACCGTTGTTTTTACCCTAATGCAGTCAAATTTTCGGACACAAAATTTTTATATGATTGAGACAAAAGTTAATTAATGCTCAAATATTCAGACACTAATACCATATATCCACGTATTGGTTCTGTCCGATTCATTATTGAAGTGATATACGTCTGTGATGTTGGTAATCTCTGTCTTATTGTATGCGTTAGACAGAGAGAAAGCATTTAAAGAAGCCGAGTGTTAGTCGTATCAGTGCTAGTACGGGATTTACGGATAATGTACTGGATGTTATTACATTTTCCCGCGTCATGTGCACTGGGCTATCAAGATCGAAATTTATTGAATCAGTGTTGCTATACTCTACTATACTGAAGTACATCTGTCACTTCGATGTAATATGGACTGTATTAGCCTGAAAATCTTGTGTAAATTGTGTAAATATTTCACATTTGATTGAGGAGGCAAAGCCGGCAGGCCGATCGTGCGCTGCACTCTCACACGTGCCTTGTGTTGCCAGTTTAGTTTTATCATTCTCTAAATAAATTAGAAATTGTTACCAAAAACATTGTCAAATTATGTGAAGTAAGGCAAAAGGGAGACATTTTCCTTAAAATGAGGAAAAGTATCTCAAGTTGGCAACGCTGAACGCGTGATGTCACATCACCGGGTGAGTGTTGCCAGACGCACAAACATTCCTCGCCGTATCAACGTTGTGTGTTGAGTCTATGGTTTTTATTTATTTATTTATATTTTTTTATTAATATTATCTGTTTGAGACACATTAGACTATATGGAAACTCATTCTTAACTATTTCGTGTATTGGGGGGACAATTTGATTTAAGAAATGAAACAATCTAAATGTATAACAAATATTGGCAATTTATTATTTTTGTGTCAAACAGATGTCGCATCGAACTAGATGTGACCTGCGTACCGAGCTGAGCAGATATTGACTGAAAGTTTATTGTAAATTATTTATATGGTACTCGCTCGGTTAGGTATATATTTGATTTGTTTTATGTAGAATAGTATAGATATTAACTGATATTAATGCGTTCGAGACTCAAGAGTTGCCGCTTCGGGCTTTGCTATCTCGAATATATAAATGGACTGATTGAGTCCCGCGTAGTGAGTATGGCGTTATACAGGCTGTCCCAGCGAGATTAGGGACCTTTATGAGCTCTATTTTTGAAAATCCGGTTTGTTGTCACTTATACACTAATGTAATAATTGTAATCGAGCAATTCTTGTATATATGTATATAAAAATATATAGCTGTTTCGGGAACAGATCTACCGATTACGATGCGATGATGCGTTCAAATGATTACCATCTAAGGCGCGTAGTAACTATACAATTTGGTACATGTACAAATAGAGCGCTATGGACAAACTGGATCATCGTTTCATTATTTATGTATTAAGAACATATCACCATAGGAAGTTCTAGTATTCGTCAATGGATACGTAGTAACCTAATTAGTACTTATGAAAAAAAATCAACCCGTCTGCATGATTCTTGGTGTTGCTAAAAACTGTTTCTGACAAACAAAAACTTAAGCCTCCCAAATCTGTTAAAACTTAATCTATCTCTGTTAGTAAATCGTTCTATCTCGCTCGGACATCACGCCGTCACTATGGAAGTCGCTAAATTGTTATGCATTTAGTTATTATTTAGTTTACGATTTTGTGATCAAGTTAAATATTGAGAGCAGCTATACGTCATTTAAGGAGCTGTACGTTCGTTTTGAGTTTCTGGAAGTGGAATTAGAGATGTGCCAACTCAGAAAAAATAATTCGATTTAGTTCGCGCTGAAATTCATGTGACTAGAATTACATTTGCATTTATAAGATTGAGTAAATAATCTTTTTTTTTTTATTAAATGAGAAAAGAATTTCTATAAAAAAATATAGTGCTTGTCACAAAGGCACGTAATATTTGACAAATGTCAACTGTCAAGTATGAAATAATGACTTTTCGCTACTTCAAATACCGCGCCAGTCATAGTCTGATGGAGACAATTCGAATCGATGTAAGCGGGATTTGAGTAAATAAACCGAGTTGGCCATCTCTAAAAAGCAGCTTGCTTTAGAAGTGGAAGGAACAGTTACACAAGTGAGTGGACCAAGAGATGCGGGGTTCGGTTAGGTGTTACATTGCGTATAAACTTCACAAACTAATTAGATAAAGTTACGTATTGCACTGTCTTCATCACCGTGACAAATATCTATGTTTTATAATTTTCAAAATCTATAATATGGAAAAGACTATATGAAGAGTCTTAAAACTGGATTCAAAATTGAGTCTCGTCTTAAAAAACTTACACCGAAGCCCCTCGTTCGGCGCGAACGCCCAGGACACTAAATATGTACATGTTTAAATGACGTTTACTTAATTATAAAGATATATCAGTTTGACTTAATTAAAGTTCCAAAATATAGAAATTGTTTTTATACAAATCATATTCGTTTGTTGTTTTAGATTATAGTTGTGTCGTATCTGTTCGTTTGAGTGTAGTAAAAACAGGAATTGTGTGGGGTTAGTGAAGTCTCTCGTCAAGTTTAATAGTACTAGACTATATAACGTGTTATAAGACTTAGTTACTTAGCATGTCTTATTAACATGGACGCTATGTGTAATAAAACAAAATTATATTAAAATGTTATTTGGCAACATTGAATAATATGAATGTGTTGTAACAGAAACTATGTAACATGTTACTTAATTTTGACGCGCCGTAAGAGGTTTTCACTTGTGTTTGGATACTTAAAATTTTCTACGGGTGACCGAAAATGGGAAGGGAGTGCCCGAAGTCTTAATTCAGACCTGACTTTAATTTGCATATAATTTTGTTACTTATCTAACTTATTGTTTCTA
This sequence comes from Hebomoia glaucippe, assembly GCA_025727935.1. NCBI lineage: Eukaryota > Metazoa > Arthropoda > Insecta > Lepidoptera > Pieridae > Hebomoia > Hebomoia glaucippe. Next base: position 8,618 of record JAOSYY010022959.1, read on the forward strand.
AATATTTAAGTTTTTAAGAAAAAAAATTGACTTCAAGCTCAACTCGGGACCCGGACATAATGTAATTTATTGATCAAAGAATACCTTACGTAATATTATAATTACGTAGTAATTTGGGTACTTAAATGAAAATTATTCTGTTAAACGTAGGAGTGTTTTTGATTTAATTAAAAATGCAAAGGAAATGTGTTTTTTTACCATGTTAAAATAATATTGCAAATAATCATGTGTCTAGACTTTGTGTTGTGTGCATATTACACTTGCAGTGCGCTTATTATACTTAGCACGAATGTCATTAACTAGTTACTATAAGAGTTTATTTCTTACAATTCATTTGCTCGCAGCAAATCATTTCAGGTGAAGAAAGAAAATCAACGCTTGACATATTGTAAAAGTTGTTAAATTTGCTCAACATAAGTTTTGTTAATTTGACACATTTGTGATCCCTACGGGCAAGTGACGTTTGTGGAGCGAGAGGCAAACGCTTATCGAATTTGTGATAAGAGCGAGCGAGGAGGACGATGTAACTTTTGTATATTTTAGTCAAGGAACTTAATAAATGGTTAATTTATATTGTATTGTTTTATTTGGCGTGTGACAGTAGATCGCATGTACTTTATTGCTTTTCGATTTTAATGGAATTAGTATACAGGAATAGTTGTCAAAGAGTTGGTTAGATAATATCTGTAGCAGATGCAATATGTTGTCGGATCATATAGCTAAAAACAGCAAGTTCATTAAAGTCGGTATTGTTGGCAACTTTGGCGCGCAATGTCGCCCGCAACGAGAAGTGAAGGGTTCCACAGAGACGAGGAAAACAACCCTAACGATCAACAAAATCACAGTAGGCTAAAACTCCGCTGGCTGGGCTTTTGGTAGAACAAGACCGTATAACAAATCATTGGTAGTGCTCAATGCTATTATTTCAGGTAATTATTGTAACTTTAAAGTACGCGCCAAAGTACAAAAATGAAGTAAAAAAACAATGGACATAAATTATAAAAATAGTTCCGCATGTAACAGATCTGATGTGTCAGTTACCTTAAAGGACTTTATAGTTTAGAAGTAGAGCGAACAAGATTGCCTTTGTTAACCATAAATAAGGGATAACCAAAAAGAAAACTAAAATACTAAATCTATAATTTCATTGTAGAGACCAAAAAATATGTGTAATATTTTGTATCATTCGATAAATATATTGTAAATTCCATAAGTAATCAAGTTTCGTGATCGTATTCTATTAGCGTATTAGCTAAGATTTGATTTAGGTCGCAACCTGACTTTAATCAATGTCAATATTTTATATAAAAACGATGTGACAAGTATTAAAATTAGATTTAAACTTAATCCCGTCTTAATATGTGGACTTTGGTAAATATACTGCTTACTGTAAATCTAATCGAAACGTCATATTTTATTAAATAGTTCATAAAGCACTTTTGGTATTGCCAAAAATAATTTTTTAACTACTTATTAGTGTATAACTATATTTTTACAAAGAAAGGTACTTAATCATATTTTTAATAATAATTAATTATTGAGCGACTTTGTGTATGTAACACTGATCAACGTCACATTGTCTATTCGCGACATCATATCCAAATGTCAGTTGTCAGAGTCATATTCAAAAAATGTCAGTAACACGCATTTCCGTGTCGATTCCACGGAGTTTGTCACTCGTTAAACAGCTGTGCTTACCGGCAAAGACTTTACATCTAGCACCTTTCTCGTCGACAGCAGCAGCTACACAAACTAAGCCCAAAATGTTCGTAGCAGAAGAAAGAGGAGCTCCATACACTCCTGATTACAGGGTCTATTTCAGTAAGTCGAAGGTCCAATCCTCTTTCATTATATTTTTTTCTAAATGTCTTCGTAAAGAAAGGGAAACATTCTCCGTAAATTTAAGGTCATACATCTTGCGCAAATAAAACTTATTTTTATCTGATATGACGATTATCTAAAACGAATGTCGTGAGATAAATCACCGTTGCTATGGTGAGGTTAAGTTATGATACAAAAATGCATGTGGTATAAATATTATTCTACACTTATAACAATAATGTTCTTGTAGCCAAAGGAATACCAAGTGCCTACTTTGTTTAATATACATGGCTGACCTTAGAATAAGCATG
>JAOSYY010022980.1:0-16244 GCA_025727935.1 Hebomoia glaucippe
AAATCGAGAAAAGCTGGGGACCACATAGTCAGCTAGTATAAGTTACTTGTGTACTATAAATTAAATGTATAAAATTGACAATTATTGCAAATTATATTCTTATTATTATCCGAAGTAATTTTTCGCAAATTTGTGAGAACTACTCATAAATTTTATAGACTTAGAGTGAATTTTGGATATTTCTCATAAACACGGTGTCGGCCTATAGTTGGTCGATAGTATGTCATTCCATAGGCGACATAGTATCTAAATATAGGCATATTTGTCGATATTTTGGGTTGATTATATATATAAATGGATTAAAACTACACCGTTTTCTTCTTTCCTGCTATTTCTCTTTCGTATCAAAAGTATATATTTTATTTTTTAAAAGAAACTACATGTTTTCTTCTAAAGGAACTATTTTTTATAATACGAGTTTGCTACAGTATCTTGACTGATATTATATTTTTAGGTCAATTCGAATTCATGGTGTCCTGTAAAGGTAACAAAATGATACACTGGAAAGGATATAAGTACAGTCTTGTAAAATATCACACGGATCGAACGAAAAAGAGATGGGTTTGCACAAGAGTCGCAAGCCGGAATTGCAAATCTTTTATAATTACGTTCCACGATGAAGTTCTGATACATAAGGATTCTCATAATCATGATGCTCATTGAAATATAGTATAGAATGTATTTGGAAATAAATAGATGGCGGTAATATCTTTCTTTAGTCATATTTACTCGTATATACGTTTTTCATAAATGTCAAATTAAGACTCTTGACATTAAATATAAATTTGATGTAGACCAATGTCTATCTTTTTAATTAATATTATAGAGAATACTTTTGATTATCCTATTATATACGAGTATAGTACTCGGTGTATAGTGTATACCTTTTTTTATCTGTCTGTCTTTATCTCTTTCTTCTTTCTTTTATAATGTGGAAACAAACTTATATTTCTTGATACAGTATTTTTTTAGGCGGCTAATTGATTAAAATTGAATATGTGTTTAAGGTTTATTCAAGATTATTACTTCACACCAAGGTAACCCGATGATTCAGATTGGAAACAAGAATTATAGTTTACATAAATAAGGGAGAAACTTTAAGAAGAAATGGGTTTGCAGCCGCAATCCGAGAGGGGTCAATTGCAGATCATACATTATAACAATCGAAAGAAAAATCGTAAAATGTAGCTCAAATCACAATTATGATTACTGAAATTGTAAATCTGTTTTGAACTATTTTCAAAGAAGAAAATCGTATCTAGTCTGTTTCCTCCACTTAATAATGTTCAACACAATTAAATTTTGACAAAACTACTCAGATAGTTATAAAATACTGGCAGATGCATCTTAAACAAGAGTAGTAAAATTTATATACTTAACAAAGGACCGCGTTAAAGCAATAGCATATTTATCTGTTGTTGAAAATTATGTATTTTAGAGAAACAACTTGCTCTCAGGCGCACCCAAAATCAGCAATCAACACCTTGTAAGTTCACTCAGTAAAGAGTGAAAGACAACACTTACTATACGAGTAGTATATAAAGAATATGCATATATATTACATATAAATTTGATTATAAAATTCTTATAAAATATAGAAATCAAGAAAATGCTTTTTATATCATCTGTCAAGTTAACTTATTATAATCATTTTCAGATGTTTTTCAGTTTGCAGTTTCACGCCAAGGCAATAAAATGGTTCTTAACGGTGGCTATAAATTTGGTCTGCATAAAAGTCATAGCGTTGGTTTAAAGAAGAGATGGATTTGCACACACCGCGGCTGCAAATGTTTTCTTGTCACTATAGAAGACCAAATAATACGACACAGAACTGATCATAATCATACTTAATTTGAGTATATTTAATTGGTAGTCTATTGTGTTCCTGCTTATGTTGTAGATTATTTAAAAAAGAATACACAAGAAAAGCATAATACATTGTTACGGGTCTTTACAAATATATATTCGTATTTACGTTATGTACTTAATGTAAGTTTACCTGAATTTGAGTTGAAAAAAGATGTCGATGTCACCAAGGTAAATACATATACAGTTTACATAAAAGACAAAGTATTGAAATCAAGAGGAAATGGGTTTGTAGCCACGGGTTGGATGTAAGTAAGGCTTTAATTATAGAAAATGAAAACCAAATTATAAAACATAGAAATATTCATAATCATTAGGTATGACCTATAAGGAACAGATGGGAAAAACTAAACTTCCCAACTATTATACGTAAATATCCCAACTATTTCAACGCCAGACGGCCAGTCATAAAACCATATATATGCCTAAAGATTTTTGTTGCAATAAGTTCAAAAACAAAATTTATCCCGACCCCCCCTAAGAATTATAAATAGGTATCAACGTGTGTATGTTCATATTTACGTTGTTGACAAAAGTATTTTTTATAATTTTTAACTAAACTTTCGTTCATATCTTGTCGACGTGGCGACGAAATGTTGCAGTATGCAAGTACTTAACATAAAGTTAAGTACTTGCTTACTTAAAAGTATGATACCGGGTTTTATAAAAGATTGATTTGTACTCGTATCAGAGATAAATGCGAAGCTTTTGTCATTTATGAGAAATACTTAGTTAAATTTGGAAAAATTCACATTCATTGATTTTATTTTATTACATTATCAATAATTTCATCCATTTTAAGAATTAATTATAAAAAAATAGGCGTTATTAAATGATTCAAAAACCTCTCCCATTTTTACTTATTACTAGATTCATAATTAAAATACGTTTTTTATTCAAGCATATTTATTAATAATATATTATGAACTATATCCGTATATATAATAGACATTAGATATCTCTTAAATGCCCAAAAAACATATTTTATGTGAATATAATTTTTGATATGTCGCATCGAATTGTTGTAAAAAAACCATAACTATTAAAAAGTCATGTCTACGTTTAATACATTTAATGTGTTTGTATAAGTAATATATTTAATATGTACATACATTTAATATTTCTCTTATGCATTGCAAGTAATAAAATATCCAGTTTCCGAGCACAATATCACATAATCAAGTGTAGCCTTTCAAATCTTTTAAACGATTAAAGGAGAGATTGTAGCTTTCCAGTTATCACAGTCCTTGACGCCTTTAGTTTTGTTTTACTGCCTTAACAACTTTTAGACTAACATACAGCTTTGATGTATTGTGAAAAGAACCTGTTCTTGGATAATATTAACTGAATTTACTTTTTAGGGAAATTAAAATTTCTGCGATCGCGAAAGGGTAACGACATGATACAATATTTGGGTTACAACTACAGCCTTAAAAATAGAGATAGAAGTATAAAGAAGAGCTGGGTGTGTACTAATACAGGCCGTGGGTGCAGGTCTTTTATAATCACAATTGAAAAGAATTTTGTTAAACTCGTAAATTCATATTCATTAACTGCTAACTACTTTTTTGTAGTCTGATTTGTGCGGACAACAGTTTGTAATAATTACATTTCACACATATTCTTAACTGGAAAAAGTATCTTTATTGTAAAAAATGATTTTTTAACTAAGACCCTCTTGTCAATCTGGTAACAAATCTTTATTCTTTCTTAGAAAATAGGCTCCTGTTTTATAATTTTAATATATATATATACAATTTTTATATACATAACAATATATATATAAATAATTCTTTCAAAAAAGTAGGACTAGTCACTTCTAATTTAAGAGAAAATTGTATTTATGTATGTTACACCAATCGACCATCAGAGTATAGTTAAGAAAGGTATTCAATTTTAGATCGTTTGAAATATACAAGAATATAGATTTTTCTAGTCACAACCATCAATAATCAAACAAGATTAATTTCTTTCATGTGTTTACTATGGCCTAAGTGTATATAATAAAAGACATAAAAAATAAACTTATAAATATGAAGACCTTTTTAATTTAATAGGTACTTTTATGTAAATCAGACTTGTTCGGACTACAATTAGTAAGAATTCTGTTTCATGCACATTACTAACTGAAATAAATTTTCATTTTCTTCAGGTACGGATACAATCACGTTTTTCCTATCACGATTTGGCAACGAAATGATACGATATCAAGGACACAATTACAGTATTCAAAAGAGTAAAGGCACTAACATGAAAAAAAGATGGGTCTGTAATCGTGCATTCAAAGGCTGCAAATCATCCATCATCACGATAGAAGAAGAAATAGTTAAATTTCGCAGTGAGCATAACCATAATTGACTTTGCTCGTTGAACCTACAATGTAACCATATCTTTTGTGACTCATACATTATAATTATTATTTTATTTCGTCAATTACCTTAGGATAAATAATAGATTAATTCTTTGTAGTTAGTTTCTATTAGCTTGACTTGCAACTAATAAACAATGTAATCAAACCTTCGAAGATGATTTTAACCTACTCTTAATATAAGAATTATCTAGAAATCAAAATGTGTTTATAATAATTATGTCGTTTGCGTTATAGTATAATGATTCTGGTGACGAAGCCTGAGGTTTTTTCTTACATTCCTTTTTTTAAATGTTTAATTATTAATTTTTTATATTAGTAGTAAATTTATTTGTCTGGATTATCTCTTCATTTTCATTAAAACTTTTATTTATTTCTTATTTTTATAAGTCCCTAGATTATTATAGTAACTTTTACTTTAAGTTTAACATTGTTAGTATTGTAAATTTTACTCTAAAGAAAAACATTATTAAGAATTATCATTGAAGAAATTTCATACAAATGCCCTTTTCATTTTTCCAAATTAACATGCCTATTGTTCTCTTTCGTATCGAAATGCTTCTATTTAGTATAAGAATTAAACACCGTTAGAAGACGTTTAGTTATGTAACTATAAGAATAAGATTGAAGGAGAATAAAATTTAAAAAAATATTTTAATTTTAAGGTACACCAATTTTTATAATCTCATGTCGTGGAAACAATATTATTATGTTTAAAGGAAACAAGTATTCCCTTCGTAAAAACGAAAGCACGTTAATCAAGAGGAGATGGCACTGCACTCGGTCACGCGGTTGCAGATCCTATTTAGTTACTTTTTTTGATGACATTATAAAAATTGGAAATCTTCACAACCATCTGTCATTCTAATGATCTAAGTTTTGAGTATGTAATGATTATTTTCTCTTTTTATTTATATAAACTTAGACTTCGGGAATGCGACGTTGGTTTACAAAGTCTAGGACAAGAGACATTTATTTATTACTAGCTTCTGCTAGCGGCTTCGCTCGCATTCGTGACAATTTTGTTATCCCCTTCTAGTTGGCTACCATATCGTCTTTGGGTAACTTTAGTTAATCCATGAATTCTTTTACGGATTGTATGTTTATATTTAAACGCGAAAGATCCGTTGAGTACTTTCGCAGATTATCTTGTATATACAGACAGGTAAAAATGTAAAAAAAACAGCTTTTGTGTTCTATGGCTCTTTTCTAACCACCCACAATAGTTTTTGGATAAATTCATTGAATGTAGAGAAACGTAATTTTTACTGATTCACTATTCAGTATGGAAGACATAATTTAAAATACACATTTCTGATCCTGTTCAACCGATTTAAATCAGCCTAGGCTGAAGTCTATTAATTATGATTCATCATATAGTTCTAAGGCCAACTTACATTGGAATTTATACTACATAAATTTGTTCACTTTTGATCTTACTGAATATAAATATTTTTTGATAATATATAATCATGGGCCATATTATATTGTTGATTAACTTTCAGCAAATTAACAGTTATTTTATATCGATTTGTCAAACTCGTTTTGTATTCGACGCGAATCTTTAAATGGGTATATTTTTTTTGATTTCTAAACCGATTAAAATAAAACAGACATTAAATATTAAGATGAGCTTCTTATGATATATTGGTAAAAACTGCATTCAAATCGATTCAGTAGTTTGCGAGATTAGCGTGAACTGAAAACACAGGCAAACAATCTAAAAATTGTTGTTTACGTTAATAAAGTCCCCTAACAATAGTTTTTCTCAAATATCTTCAATGTACAGATATCGACCGCTTACGTTTCTATTGTATTATAGGAGATTATCTATTGTAATATTTTAGAAAATAGTGGTCGAGTAAATGTATTTACTTCTAAATGGGCATTCTAAATGAGTTTTTAATCAATTTCTGTCGAAAATTGAATCCGCCATCTCTATTGTTAAAAGCAATTCGTAGAAAATAAAGCCAGTATTAATCACTGTTTTATTAAAATGGTTATAATAAAAACGAATATGAGTGAAACGGATTGTTTAATTCACTGATATAGTGTGCTGACCAAAACTTTGCAAGTATGTAGGATCAAAAAATATGAAACTGCAATAGAAACACAAAATTCTTAATCGACTTTACAAAAAAATCCTATATGTTTCATTCTTATTTGAAAAAGAGGAGGTCAAACATAAAATTTCCTGATATACAGGGTGTTTGGAGACTGCTACCGATAACGAAGACAGGTGATAGTAGTAATACCTTTGATGAAGGGACGGAATAAAATTCGAGCCTGACTAAAAAAAATTCTTACGTTTAAAACTTTTTATTAGCGTTATTTCGCTCCATCGTGTTAGTCCAGTTGTTTTTGTTATGATGCTTCATTACTGGTTCTTTTTTTTAGTACAATAATGTTTATTAAACCATTGTTTCATTTAGCTGTACTTACAAGATTGAGCGCAAATAATGCTGATAAAAAGTGTTAAAAATATGTCTTTATTCAGTCAGGGTTGATTTTTTCCCTTCCTTCATCAAAGGTGTCATTGGTACTATCACCCGTCTTCGTTTTCGAGAGCAGTCCCCAAACTTATATTGTATTAATGCAGACTGTGTTTTTATAAACAATTCTGATTTCAGTTACATTCCTCTTAACGAAACACGGTAACCGTGTGCTCATTTACGACGGAGAACGATTCAATAGAGAGAGTCTGTGTGGACCAAAGGAAGTCTGGAGATGTATAAAAAGAAACATCGGCTGTAAAAGTCGGGTTTGGACCGTGGCGGGTGAAATAGTAAAAGTGCTTAATCATCATTATCACAAGAGATATTAGTGAAGCCATAGAGAATAATTCATCTCACCTTTGAAATTCTCATGTACACATGTGAATGCAAAACTTACTTTTTAAAAGTTATTGTTTTATTTAAGTATTTTGATATTTATATCTAGTATCGTTCTATTCATATAAAAGTATATGTATGAAAATTAAATTCTTTCAATCTATACGCGCAGACTGTTTTTGTTTTGTTAAACTAAGAATTGCTATTTTAGGACGTCAAGTTTTAGGTGAGTGGCAGTTATATTATAGTATTATAGAAAGGGCAAGTTGAACGTTTGCCACGCTAGTATTATTTATGCAACTTCTTTTAAACTTATCTGATATGAACTTCTCAATGATAGAGACTTGTTTACTACAAATATCTTTTACTAATTCAATAATCTTTAGTTGTCAGATTCACTACATCTCGGTACGGCCAGCCTGTCTTAGAAATCGGCAGGTATAGATACAATAGGAATAATTGTTCAAGAGAACCAAAGGTGCTATGGAATTGCTCGAAAAAGAACAGTTGCAAAGCCAGTATTACTACATACAACAATGAAGTCATTAAAGTGAATCTAATGCACAATCATTAAATACCAAATCTTATTTTTACAATAGAAAGCCCATCTATATCATGAGTCCAAATAAATGCTTTAAAATGAATCAGATGTAAAGTTTTATAAACAAGCATAAATCATATTTTATTAACTTATAATAAAAATTAATCTTCTATGTTTGATACATGATTGATTCATTTATGTTATAAAAATTTTGTGTAATCCGATGATAATAAAGGATAATATATATTTATACATATAATCTTTTCTCATTTTACATTGAAAAATATATTGATAAAGCAATAACTTCAGATATCTTTTCAAAACGTTTGCATAAAGTATGAGGTGTCCATAGAAGAAGAAGTTTTCGTAGTTATTTACAATAGAAGTTAATATCAAGATTGAACTTGATTCTGAATTTAATAATAATTACTCTTATCATCGAACTGAAAAGTCAATCGATCATATGATATAATGAATATTATGTTCCTATTTATGTATATTTCTGACACTATTGATTATATAGTATGTAAATTTTATTCTAGCGACATTCATAAGCACGAAACAAGGAAATCCGGTACTTCTAATGAACGAACATCGTTACAATAGAGATTATTTTGTGGGACCTAAAGAAGTATGGAGGTGTACGAAGAAAAACAAAGGCTGTACTAGTAGGGTTTGGACGTACAATCGGAAAATCATTAAACTAAGGCTTATACATAACCATTAATGTGTTTACCATAATGAAGTCGGTGTCATAAAATGTATATCTCATACTTATTTATTATATCTTAAATTAAGAAAATAGTACACATATAATAGTTATTAAAATAAAGTTATTGAGAAACAAGATTTATTGAATCCAACATATTCATTATTTTGTTGAAATTTATTCGTAATATAAATAAATGTTTAATTATGATTGAAATCGGGTTATCGTCTATCAAATTTTGATTGCGTAGACGCAGCAATAAAGATTTTTAACGTTATAAAATTACATAACGTGACAATGACAATTAATATCATTTTTAAATAATATTGTATATCTGGTACAGAAAAATTTTTGTTTTAATTTTAGTTACTTTCCTATTACATATAGATGAATGGAAAGGAGTTTTGCTGCATTATATATAATATCTGTATTATATCTGTTTACAAAACCTTTAACAAATTGTTGCACCCTTTTTTGAAAGAATACCAAATATTGTTTATAAACATACGTAACATAAATTAAGTACAAGTTTAACGTTTCTAAATTAGGTAGATTCCTACATGTAAAATAAGATAACCTAGTTCTATGTATAATGTTTCAGTTACCTTCGTGAAAAGGATAACAGGAACAAAATTGGCCATTATTAACAATTACACGTTCTATCGTCATCAAACATTTTCACGCACGGAACAATGGCTGTGTACAAGAGGACGTAATTGTAAAGCTCGCTTTGTTGCTACAATTGCAGATCATTTCATAACAAAATATATTCCTGAACACAGCCATGAACCACAGAAATATATCATAAGAAATGGTGTCTATTTCAAGATATAAACCACGATTGCATATAAGTCCATATTCAGGAGTTACATATTTAATAAAAAAAATCATAAATATTTATATGATTACATTTTTTTATTTTATTTTAAATTTAATATCACTACGCTTTCGCACCTATGTATCGATTTTTTTAAAGATAATATAATGAACACACAATGGATTGTTTCGCATTTGCAATATATTTCGAATTAACGTCGTGAATTACTTTCAGATTCACTCTAGTTTATAGGCATGAGTTGATATGCAATTTCATTTAAACTTATAATTTATTGTTGCTTAAGCCATAAATATAATTTTTTACCTATATGTAACATAAAGGCAAAGGAAATTTTGGTTGAAATAAAGCCTGAAATCGGAAAGAACAAATAAAATAAAATAGTAAAGAATCACTTTTCATAGCATTATGTAATTGATACGTGTGTTAAGTTTAATTCATAAGTAACAGATTAAAAAATATTGTAATAGAATTTGATATAATGAAATCCTTGAAGCCTAAGTGATAAAGGAGTCAAGTTAAAAGGCATCTTAAAGGACTTACATATTTTTGAGCAAATTCTAGCAAATACTTATATTTATTACGTTTCATTTCAGTCTTGGTAGTACGTTCACGGTACACTGGCAAAACGTTAGTTCTATTACAAGACTACACATATTACTGCAAACGTAAAGTCACGAAAATTGGTTGCTCGTTTTGGTACTGCTCTACTCACCATTATAAGGGATGCAACGCTAGGCTTCAGCTCGACGAGAACTTGAATACATTTAAAGCAGCAATGAAACATACTCATCCTCCAGCAAAATATAGAATTCACAATGGATGTTACTATAAAATATAAAATGTATATGACACACATTTATAATGGACTCGTAGATATAACGTAGATCATAGTCTTCCTTTTATTTCAGTCATTAATAGACAAGCTGAGATTCACTTGATACCGTAACCACATGACATGCATTATTTAATAAAGTGCTGTTTACCTATTTATTTCCAAATCAAGTATTAAAATTTCATAGACTGCAACATCACAAATTACTTCTGGAACATTGCTACGGACAGTGATACGTGACCGAACTTAAATATAAATTCTTCCCATCCATTTTATACTCTAATGCGTGCCAAACGAATGAATACTATGCTTAAAAAAATTAAAAAATTTATAAACCAAAGAGGTTAGACTTAAATCTGAAAAGATCATGGAATGCTTGTAATGCCACTTACAATTCCAATCTAAATAACCGAACGTATGATCGTCAACTAAAAAATTCTAAACAATAATTAATTAAGTAATAACCCTGAGGTCGTCTTCACCTGTTGATTAAAAATAAAACATTATTGTTAAATGAATTTTGTAGAACAAATGTTCTTCTATAGTAAACTGTTGTTTAACTAAATTATAAATTGGTGTCTTTTCATTGTATATTTCTGTTATATTATAATACAATATACGTATTGGTAGTTTCCACCAACCATAAAAGCATAATAAAAACCGATTTCGTAGCGATTTCAGTTTTGTGTATACTTTAACATTAATATCGTTTTTGCACAATTGTAAAGACAAAAAGTATACTAAGTTTAGTTAGCTCACTTATAAAGGGTTCTCTGCCAGAATAGAAATATATACAAGGTAGATAAAGATTGGAGAATTATTGAAACCCAATTTCTTTTAGCAGTCAGCATACTTAGTGCTTTTATTTATTTACGAATACACTTCTATGCTGCGACGGAGTATCTTCCTTATATAATAAAAATATCCTCACCTCATTTTCCCTATACTGTTTTGTAACGAAATTGCTACTTGACAATATTGTATAAGTAACGATTTGTTACAACAGTAAATCCTTTATAAACGGTCATTATAAGTGTTCTATTTTACAGATAGATTTAAAAAAACCCTGACAAGGGAAGAGAAGTTAGAAAGGAAAAGGTCGGCGGAAAAAAGAAGACTACAACACATCAGGAATAATCCTCAACTGTATGAGGCATTGAAAGCTAAGGATCGAGCTAGATATCATAAGAAAAAACATCTAAAGCAAGTGAAGAGAGACGTTTACCAAACTTCCAGACAGGGGAACAAAAATTATTTTGACAATTTTCATGGAAACAGAACCGATTTCGCTTCGTTATATGTGGAAAGGTTTTAATCAAATTCGATGTGTTACGGCTTTTAGCTATTCCTAAGGTTAAATAACTTAAGATACATTCACATGTATTAAACAATGGAAGAGGTTAAGAAAATTTCGTACACTAAACTGTATAACAATTTTGAAAAATTAGGATGAAATCAATGTATATAGAAATAATTTAACGGTCGGACTTAATGTACATGATGTGTTTAATTTTTATTCAAAAATTTTCTTTGAATATTAATAACAATGTCATAATTTTTCGCACACACTCCGATACTCATTATGTGTGCACATATATTATAATAGACGGATTGTAAATATTTTTACCACCTGTACAATTAAAAAAAATACCAGACACAAATAATGTGCTTATAGAAATCATACATTGTTTTATGAAATTGTAAAGTAAGGTGTAGTTACCGCTAGAGGTTAGGCAATCAGGTTGTAAGACTTGTAAACATGCTAATAATTAATAATTTAAATGAACTTTGGGTATCGGAGTATGCACGGATGCTTAATTTTTTGTCAAGGTAAAATTAAAATCATGACAAACTATTTAAGTTATAACGTTACACGATTTGATTGAATCGTGTGAAAATAAAAAGGACTTGTTCTTTCTAATTCTTAAAAAAAAATTGAAATATCAACAAAAATTCCTGCACGGCGGCTGTAATTTATAAATATTTAACGTTAATAATATCAGTTTAATTTACAGGTTATCTGCCATCGGAATATGAATTGGTACCCCGAGGTCAAAGCTACGTGCTGCGACTTGGTAACCATACATTCTCAACAAACTATGCGAATGCTGCTGGAATGAGTATTTGGTATTGTTCGAAACGAAGACGACAGAAGTGCAAAGTTCGACTTCGGATGTTAAACTCAGATATACTCGACATAAATGGCTTGCATACACATAACTAGTCCAAGAAGGATCTCTAGTTAATTAGTTTCAATTGGCTTGATAACAAGATACAAAATAATTTAGGGAGCTTTGAGGTACTGAATTACCAATCCAACTGTATAAAATTCCAAGCACCTTCACATTCGACATACAGAACATCTTTTTTTCAACAGGTTACAAATAGGTTTGTTTCAAAAGCAATTCCAATTTTGCATACAATAAAACGGAGTCAAAAAACGCTAATAAATAAATGGTGTAAATACTGCCAATTTTTAGCGAGTGAGACTCATACTGATTTCTTTCTCTACGTTACTTACATTATTTTGGTGTTAAAAAACATTTGAATATTTCCAAAGTACATGATTAATTTGTCCCAAGCTAAGGAGTGCCGGGACATTCGTATTCATGCATACACACACTTTTCCTTAATTTTTCTCCTGTACTTATATCTGTACATTCATACTACTGGTCTTACAATAAATTTTTAATTTACTCGTAGAGATTAAAGAACGTTTTTCGGCCAGAGGTAATCCTTGATATTCGTCGCTGTATCTGCTTCCTGAAGTCCTAGTCTAGATCATTTTGGATTAATAGAGTGAGATAAGCTTCAATTAAATTAAAGTCAAGTTACTAGCTAAAATGTTTAATATTATATAAAACGTGTATACGTAGTTATTATATCTTTCCTCTATTTGTCAAGCTGATTCTTATTAATTTGTGTTGGTTTAATCAAAAGTAAATATAACATAGCTTTATTATACAGGGTGTAATAAGACCGCCCCCGAAAACGAAGACAAGACATAGTACTTATGACACCTTTGATGATGCGACACAAAAAATTCGATCCTCACGATAAAAAAGTCATATTTTGAAAACGTTTTTTAGCGTTATTTACGCTCCATCATATTAGTATGGCTAAATGAAATGACAGTTTCATAAAAAATACATTACTTTACTGGAAGAAAAAAGCCTAGAGGTCTATCCCACCATAACAAACAGCTCCTTAATGCCGGCTATACACGTAACGATATATCGTTGCGATTTCAGACTGTGCACGTAAATCGATTGATCCTAGTGTCTCCACACGCCTCCGATATCGGCATCGATCGTCAATTATCCGCAGAAGCTTACGCAAGAAAGATGTCATCCAGGATGGAAAATAATTTGTGATATTGGGCTTGGTTCTGTGTTTAAAGAACGTTTTATACGTTACATTTTTTTTTAAATTTTATTAAGCTCTTTTGTGCAGGTAGTTCTAAGATTATTAACCACTATATCCCTGTTGGCATTTAGATCGATATGAACAATTGTCATCCACACGTGACGATAAAACTGTGCAAACACAATCTACAACAATTTTCCATGCACAATCATAGTGGTTTATCGGAGCACGCTTTGCACCGATAAACCACTATGATATATCGTTTCGTGTCTAGCTAGCTTAAGCGGTGGGGCGGGTGCTGCCATTTATGGATTTGTGGAAATGATCAAAGTGCCGACAACGGCGGCCGCGGCTCACCGCCAAAGGGGCAGTTCTTTTGATAGAATGCTTGATATTTTTAGTTTTTGAAGTAATGTATTTTTTATAAAAAATATGACTTTTTTAGTCAGCATCGATTTTTTTTCGTGCCATCATCAAAGGTATCATTAATAATATCATCTATTTTCGTTTTTGGGAGCGGTCCTCTTACACCATGTATATTCAAACAATGTGATGTAAGAATGTTGTATTTTATACGATGTATTTAAAAATTAATACTAACCAGGTCTTTCTTCTGTACTAAATAAAATTAGTAAGATAAATAATTTATTATAAATTATACTTAGAACATTAAATTTATTTTAAATTTGAAATGCTTTTTAATTCAGTTTTGTTCGACTAACCACAACTGTGTCTCAGGTGCATGAGTATTGAGTTTATCACCGTAGGTCGTGGCGTGACACTCAGTAAATAAAGCTAAAAAATATCATTACCATATCCTACTAAGTTATACAAGAATTTACAATCTACTGTATGTATGTACATGTCAACATTTGCTTATGAAATATTTTTATAATTCCAGTGGAGTTCATCAAATCTCAGAAGGGAAAGACGCTTTTAAAAATGAACGGTTACACGTATTCTCTGAAGAGTGACACGAAGTCCAGGAAAAAGAATAGATGGGTGTGTTCGACCCACCAAGTGAAGAGGTGCCCCGGCGTATTGTTGATCACAGATGGAAAGATCGTGAGCAGGAATGAGAACCACAACCATCCACCGAAACTAAAAGAATTATTGCCTTTCATGTACGGTCCTCCATCTTGGTATACTCATTCGCAAATTCATAAAAATGATACGACCACTTATAATCGTACGAACCTAAACGAGCCCCATTAATACCTACAGCTTAGCTCTAGGCGCTGTAGGCGGGGCTTCTAAATTTTACTAACGGATACTATGTAAAGTTTTCTATAGCAATGGCTTTATGTGTTAATAGTAGTCTTATTTTTTTATATGTATTTAATGCTTAAGCACTCGTGGTTTAGACACGACTAAAATTCCATACTTTTTTCCCATTATCAGATGAGGTCCAAAATAACAAATTGTATCGACATCTAATTTATACATTATATCAAGTATTATATCGTTCCTACAGTTAGAAGTATGATAAAATTTATTTTCAAGAATAGATTACTTTGATTAGAAAGAAATCTCTCCTTGAAGTAAAGTGTAGTATAAATTATTTTGCCACAGTAATCCATCTGCGAACCTCAGGTTATTAAATGGATTTGGCAAATTAACCTTTTTAACAGACGCTAGAATTAAGAATGAAATTTATTAAGAGTGTAGAAAAATTACCGCCGCTTATTTGTGAGAGTTTCAGAACATATAATATAATATAATATAATATAATATAATATAATATAATATAATATAATATAATATAATATAATATAATAGTGTTATAAGTATTTTACAATGTAATTATTTTGAAATTACGATGTATTGCGCTATAAATTGTGTAATAGAAATAAATAATGTAAAGATATTATTTTTATTTATAGATGTTGGGGGAGACTCTAATTATAGTTTTGAAATTTAATGATAAATCTTAAAAGATTATCTAAAGAAATTCTTTTAATATTTGACAATTTACAGTTGAGTACGTGGCATCAAGAACTGGATCACGTCTCCTCAAATTGAATGGTTATACATACTATGGCACTCAGAGAGCTGGTAGAATAAGGTGGCGGTGTTCGACTCACCAATGGCGTGGTTGCAACGCTGCCGTAATTACTTTCGACAACAAAGTGGCTTACTCCTGTGGTATACATACTCATCTACCGAAGGGAGTTAAGTTTTTTTAAAGGCTTATAATTAGAACCAAACTGGCTTTGTATCAGTAGTATCAGTTTTTTATACAGAAAAGTAACACTTTAACAAGGGCTATGAAAAACTACTTTCAATGTGTCAATACCTATATTGTTTACATATTTTTATTCCAAAATGTTGAATATTTTTCAGTAGTACACGAAGATCCCAAGCCCTCCTGACATTACTTAATTTTTGATGTCAAAATGTCTACGATACAGTAGCATTGGTACGTAGAATGAAAAATTACTTCCCGGTAACTTGTGCCAATGGCTAATTCTAAGATTAGAGTCACAGGTACGTGAAAATATTATCATAATTACTTAATCTGAAAGCTGATTTTTAAGTTTATTTAAATCAGACGATTTATGATACTTTTACAAACGTCTGGCGCTGTGTACCAGTGAAGTCATGTATCTGGCTGTAACGCTAAAAAAATTTCACCAATATACTGTACCACTTACGTAAGAATCAGCTCTCAAACTGTAAGTAATTAGGTGACTGTAGCATCTAATATTTGTGAATTAACCGCTAGCACAAGATAGCAAGTCAGTATTTGTTCACCGTGCGTACTATGATCCATAAGAACTCATTATATAGCTGTCTCAAGCAAACTGATAACAGTTTAATCTAATATATAAAATTATCGTGTCACGGTGTTCGAACTTGAACTCCTCCGAAACGGCTCGACCGAACCTTATGA
>JAOSYY010022991.1:0-16231 GCA_025727935.1 Hebomoia glaucippe
AGTAGGCCTGAGAATCGGACAACATCTATTTTTCATCCCCCTAAGTGATAAGGGTTGTTCACCCTTACATTTTTTTCATTTTTTTAAGATACAGCATATAAAAATACATACAACCCCCAAATTTCATCCCTCTACAGTCAACCCCTATTATTATGTGGCAAAACGACGTTTGCGGGGTCAGCTAGTATAGGTATAGATATATAAAATCAGAACAGCTCTGAAGTCTTACTCGCGTTGCATTTTATATACAAAAGCATTTCGTCGCTGTAACGCGATTTAATTAATAATTAAGTGCCAAGAGAAATGTTCCAAATACGAACAATTGACAGAATTCCATGGGTACTAATGTTTTATTGCAGAACCCTAATTATTTTTCAAAAATATCGGTAATCATGCTGTATAATTTTTGTAGCAACCATTGAAAATCTAGTCATTATCCGTATATCCATTTCATAGATGAATCGAAAAAACTAGTTGCTAAAAAATTATATTCATTTCTGTTATAACGTATATACTTAGATGGGTGATATTTAAGTTCCACTTCAGTTGTTTGCATAAAAAGTTCAACACGTCTTTGAAATCTAGATTCAAAGTAACGATTCTTAACTAATTTTATTTCTATACGACATATCTAAATCGAATTGATAAAAAACATTATGCAGCCAGTTCAGGTTGGCCTTATTTTGTCGACGGAGATATTGTGGTCTGTAGCATCGACTATTGTATTTGACTTGGAGATTGTTGTTCCGTAAACAGCATTCACAACTCCGGCCAATACTTTAACAAAAGAGAAATCTATTTCCTTACTTTTTACATCTGTTATTGTAATGTTTAGATGATTTAGAATTACTGACGCACTGTTACTTACCCGTGAAATATTACCGTTCTTGGAAAAGGTTTTCTTTATCTTAAAGGTTTCTTTCGTTATGCATGGCCAGTCAGGATGAAAGAAGAATTTTATTATTACTTGGAAAAGGATAACAAAAATCTGAATACATTTGTCATATAGTTGTACATATGGAATTAATGTACTTAAATTAATATTAAATTTGCTGACTGATTCTATTTATCCATACAAAATAATGACGGTATGAACTTCTCAATTATATATATGTGTGTGTGTGTTCGTGTGTGTGTGCGTGTTTTGTGTGTGTGTGTGTGTGTGTGTGTGTGTGTGTGTGTGTGTGTGTATTTGTGTGTTATATATACGATTTTTATCGTAAATACCGCTATAAAACGATTTAAAAATTTGACTTATTTATAGTCAGGATCGAATTTTTTTCTGTCCCATCATCAAAAGTATCATTACTACTATAGCCGGTTTCTATTTTTAGCAGTAGTCTACCTAAATATATCACTTAATCTATAAATAAGTTTCCCTCTCTAATTAAAATGAATCAAAAACATTTTTGTTAACCTTGACGAAAATCAGTTCAACATAATATCAGCAATAACAACATAATATTATTAAAAAACTAGGATTCATGAATCTACGAATATAACTTTTTGTAGATTAATATAGCATTTCCGCTTAAAATCGTACTGTATTCTCTGACCTGACAGAATTTGAAATTCAAATACTCTATGACAAACGACGCTTAATTTCGAACGAGTCATATGTTTGTATAATGCGGGAAATTGGGTAGCACTTGAGTACTCGTTATTATCGCTATATATAAATAATTTATGTAATCCTTTAGCGTCTTAGCAATCTACTGTATTTAATCAATTATTGGTAAACTAAAAAAAATACAAAGTAACATAGAACCGGGCTCAGATTTTATATATAAGCTTACAAGAAAACATTAGCAAAATGTCATTTATGAATCATACAAAATGAACACAACTTTTTGTACAATTTTGATAAGTTACGGCAATCTCTAAAAAGGCTGGATCGATTTTGATGGGACTTTTACAAGCTTATAGCGTATATAATAACGTTATCGTTAGTTGATAGTATTGGTTTGATTTTTATTCACAACTAGAATTCAGTACAAATACATCAAAATTGTTACGAAATTTTTAACAATGCGAAAATGTACTTTTTGGCATGACTTTTGATACAAGTAAATTAATATCTAAAATTATTTCCTTTGAAACCACATGTAGATTATATATAATATATTTCTATTATATGTACTTCAAAGAATAATGAGATACATAACAAATTTTAACTTTTAAAATACAAAAAACCCAGAACTATAACTATAGTAATACTAATCATTGTTCGAAATATGAATTTAAGTATAGCCAAAGGTCAGGCTACGTACAACCTTCTGCTAAAATTAGGAAAAGCTTTCAGCGAAACGGTCTGCTTCCAATTGCTACATTACCGGTTAAGTGCACATTTTTTTTATATAAAACGTACATCTACTCTGTTCCTAATTCAAAATACTAATAAAAAGAACTACTAAAGCTTTTAAAGCTTCTTCTATTAGAAACTAGATTCTGAGACGCAATCTATATTTAATACTCCCACGCGATTTAACCTGCTTTTTTGTTTTGTAAAGGTACTGTATTATAACAGTTAATATTACAATAAATCAGGCCTAAGTTACTCCTTGTACTCGTAATACTAAAGATTCGTCAGTAAAACACTCATCCAAGTCTAGTCAGTACGGAGATTTGTACAAACTTTTTTAAAATGTGTATCTATAATAAATACAGCATATGCTTTTGTGGCGTTGCTGATCGGCTTGTCACGGTCGAAAATAAAAATTAAAAAATAAATTCGCAAATTAGAACCATATTATACCCGTTATGTATTTTTAGGTATCTGTGTACCTAATTAAATAGCTAACTGGCGAAATTGGTGATTAAATTACTAAGGAATGAAAGGCGAGTTACCACGTGAACGGTGTATTGGCGACTGAAGAATATTCGTTAAGTATAACATATTTCGACGGACGCAGCCGTCTTAAGTGTTTTCCATAAAAACTATAATAAACAGGCCAAAGAGTTGGAACCGGGATGTGTAACCCTACGTATTCTTTATACCACGCCTATAACCAAAAGTGTAATAAACAATTCATTACCTCAGAGTGAAGTTATTTACAAACAGCGATTTCTTTATACTTCCATTTGAATTTATTAAAGCTGTGATTCTAATATTACTAATAAACACTCAATTTTTTTCTCAAAAATACATTTTACATCCAAGAGTACTATTAAATAGTGCAAATCAGTTTATTAACAATAGACATATTTTAAAATTCATGCTTTGTAGTATATGTAAGCTTAACAAATTCCAGAGATTTTATACACTCCATTATTGTACTTTGTTTGTTTGTTTGAACGCTTTGAAGTCTTGATTCGAAGTGAAAAGAATTTTCAGTGTTGGATAGTCCATTTATCGAAGAAGCTATATAGCACCACGCTACAATTAATACGAGCGATCGATTATGGCAACTTATAAAAATAACTATTTAAAAATTAACTATGTATATTATCTTATGTTACGTAGACAAAGAGGCGTGGGTCAGCTAGAACCGTACTTAAGTAATTATTAGTTCTGTTGAACTATGAAGATAAAATTGTGCAAATATGACAAATTGACAGACCGTAAGCTGAGTGAGGTTCTAAAATGCAAATAGGTTATCTGAAACTCTGATATTGAATAAACCCGTGAAATTGTTTGCAGATTTTGGGTCCGCCATTAATTTTGTGGCAGGTATTAATGAATTTCCATATTGGTTTTTAGGGGAGTCACAGCTAACGTAAGTTATACTTTACATCGAAATAAATTGCTTTTATTCACCTAAAAGGCACTCTGAATCCTTGTACTCGAACAAATTGGCCACCTGATACTTAAAACATCTTATGTACATTTATTAATGAAAGCAAAAGATTTTTCTGAATTTTCACACCGTGGTCTATTTATTGACTTTGGGAAGATAAACAAAAAAAAAATATAAATAAAACAAACAATTATGTCTATGTGTTATGTGAAAATTAAAACAGCGTAATTCTAAATGTATATAAAAACAGATACGATACTTTAAGAAATATGTCATAATATTTTTATTTGTCTGTCTGTTTGTTCAAGTTATCTTTCGAAACAGCTGTCATTGTTACTAGAAATAACTTAGACTCGTTTATTTTATTATCATCTTCACATCAATATTAATTCTAAAAATACTGTGTAAATAAAGTTAACGTAAATGGAATCGTGGAGTACCCTACCGCTTTGTAAAAATCAAAGGCCTAAAATAGGTTGAACCCCAAAGTTAACAAAGAACTCGTAACTCTTGGGACATATTTTAAGTAAATTGTATTATTTTCATTTATTTTGCATGGATCTAAAGATCTTATACAATTTCAATTTAACTTGTAATAAGTTGGAAAACTTGTTAAAATAGAACGACAAATGTTTGAGGTTTAAAAAAGTTTTAAATACCTACTTTGTGGTTGTCAGTCGCCTTAGACTCATTTGAATTTTATATTTATTATATTTCAGCAAAAACTTAAGACAGCATTTAGTTATTTTAAGAAAAAATACTTTACAAAAATAGAACTTAAATACGTAGCAGACATCCTTCCAGTAAGCACCGATTGTCTCATTAGAAATTCTGAGAATTAGAAACAGTTCTAGAAGATAAATCATTTCTAATAAAAATTTAATTAATAATACTTAATACTTATTTTATAGTCATTTATATACTGGATAAAATTGATGAAATCAAACAATAAATCAATCCTTACTTAATATTTTTATGGTGAAAGTTTGTATATATCATACAAGGACATCAGAATAACACAGGCGATAACTTAAAAATATATAATTTATAGAACAACTAAAATATCGAAAATCTATTTTATAAAACACTATAATCAGGGTCTGAAGTGGGTTAGTGAAATCTGTATTTGATTAATAGAATTCACAAATTAAAATTAAGGCAAGTAAAGACACGGGTAAAAGCTAGAATGTAATATATTTAAAAGCTCCACGCCTTTTCTAAGCAAAGTCAGCTTTTAAATTCAAGTAAGAAAGTAGAGCACGTGCATTGTTTTTCGCTACTGGTTTCGGAATTTTCCATTAAAATTCTGCATCAGATGATTGTCTCAATGCTAGTGTAGGAACTGTTTTAGTAAACTAAAATCTAGCTTCTAGTCTTATGTAATACCTCTTAACTTTCAACTAAATTACTAAAATTTCAAATGTATTTTAAAGTTTACGTGTGTATCTATTCGTTTATCTGTAACATCATAGCTCCCGTACGAATTGGTAGATTTTGATGCCTATTTTTTTTAAAACTAACATAATAGAGTCAGTTCTTAGCTATATTGTGGCTGGGATATTGATTTTTTT
Source organism: Hebomoia glaucippe (assembly GCA_025727935.1). Classification (NCBI taxonomy): domain Eukaryota; kingdom Metazoa; phylum Arthropoda; class Insecta; order Lepidoptera; family Pieridae; genus Hebomoia; species Hebomoia glaucippe. The sequence goes on from JAOSYY010022991.1 coordinate 5,309, forward strand.
TATTTCATTCTTTTTTACTATAGGAAGGCTAGCGAGCATTCAGTTCATCTATAATAAGCGGTTCCTGTCATTATTTAAGCATTACATTATTTGTCATTCACAGTGACGTTCTGCTGCTGGCCTTCTTTTTATTTAGAGTCTTCAGAAATTTATAGACTTAAATCGAAACGCGCACAGAACTTCACGACTTGTCCATCTATGAATCATTGTTAATATTATGTACTAAAGACAGTTTGATACATTGGCTTTAGGTGCCCTTTCTATTGGTATTATATTAGGATACAATTTCATACCAGTAGACTTCAGCGTCAGCGGAAAAACAAAGTGAAGTGATGAAGTGAAAAAAAAAGAGTGGTTTTACTGGTTCACTACAAAATTTATAAGAGCTTGTATCCAAATCATAGTGTTCGTATATATGACAGCTTAGCTTAGCTTAGTTACAAAGATTCCCTTAGAAACAAAATTCCTTTTGTTCGCAGGTTGGTTCCAACCAATTGACCACATTAGCTAAGTCTGAAGCTTAACTTTGTTTTTGGTAAAGTATATTTTTCATATCCGTTTACGGTCAAAGCGGAAACGAGGTCACAGGTTCAAATCGGCGAAAGTAATGAGATTGTGGACAGGCAAAAGGATCGAACACTTTGTTTCCGCGCAGGCGGTCCTGCGCTAATCTAATTAAGGCCATCAGCGGTGACCTAATGAAGAGTGCCACATAGGTAATGCTTCGTAATTCCTAGCGGTTTTCCAGTCTGACAATGTGAGGGAAATCTGAATAAATATAATCATTTAGAACTAACGGAAAGCGTGTATCCATTAAGGCCTTTGACGCTTCGACGTCCTATACATATCTGGTGAACCTTCTTTGCACAAACTACTTTTACGAGTTAAACATCCGGTCCACTTTCCAATGGGCATTTGGCACTGCAATACACTGAGGACTAACCATTCGTCTTTGAAAGGACGTTTGTAAAAGTGTGTTTAGGCTTCTGTCTTCTATCTTTGATTAATTAAAGATATCTTGTTAGCTACAATACTACGTAATGTTCAGCTTTAAGTGACAGATTGTCGGTACCTTCCGATTTCATACATATTCCTTTTATTTATACAACATTCTTGGATTATGGTGATAATGATCATAGCGATGATGATGAAATAAAGCTAGATTAAGCTACTTTGTATGAGAATAACTATACGTCAGTGAAAGTCCTGCATAAATCGGTCACGTCATTTTGGGTTTGCATGAAAAATAGACAGACAAAAAAATGTATTATTTTGTTATTAAAGACATTTTTTTACATATAGATAGAAATTCTACAGCAGCGAATATAATTTAACTCTCGTATACCTATAGTGTATGCTGTAATAATTTTACAAAAACTATACGCTACAATTTTCCTTAGAGGTATAGTTCGTAGAACATTACCTAGGTTAGTCACGCTCGTAGCAGCTGCGGCTTAAACTTTATTACATCGCTACGAGGAAGTAACTCAATAAAATCTTTGAAAAGTAAAAATCAAAGTCCACCTCTGTTTATTTATTTACTTTAAGACTTTTATACATGTGAATGAATTTTAAATGTCTGCTTCTAATATCTAAATAACGTATTAGAATGCGTATGATATTTATATTGAAGATAAAATATACCCTATAATTTTTTTATCTCTGTGTTTATATGTGTATACTAAAATTTTCGTAGAGCGGCTACGGCGTAGCACCTGTTATATTAATTAAATTTTGGTTAATGTATCAATAAAGATATCTTCGTGTAGTAAAACAAAAAGTGAGGCTAACGAAGTTAAAAACGTTTATTAACTCCTCGATATAAAAATATTGCTGTTATAATTTTGTCTGTCTGAAGCATCTTTTTTCCTTTCGAAAGCTTAACTTGTTTTTTTATTTTTTTTTAAGATATTTCATAATTATGCGTCATTATTATTTTTAATATTAGAATAATTTAATTTTAACGCTTATTTAAAAAAACTAATATGCTCCAATTTATTAGAATTCCTATAGAAAAAATTTAAGTCACATTTAAGTTCTTAAGGCTTTTAATACACAGCGGTGCGAATATAGTAACACTGTTACTGCAACAGTAAATATTATTATATTGTACATATTTTTGATCCAGAAAATATCCTAAATAATACAAGATACATTAGTAGAATACGTACCGCCGAGTATTATTATATTAATATAAAATTGTATATTTGTTGAGGGCTACGTAACTTAGCAGTTGGGTAAAACAACCGCGATGCAAGAGCAAGGGGTGCGAGTCCTGGTCGGAAAGAAGTTGCATTTAAAAAAATATGTAACTTATATTCTGCCTCGGATACGGGCTGCCTGTGGCCGGACGAGTGTCAAAAACACAGACATAATTTATAAGTTCAGTCCAAGTCACGTACCACTATTCATAGATGGAAAATTTGTGCTATGCGCTTTCGATTTCAATCTATGAATTTCCAAATACTCGAAATAAAAACAAATAAGGCCTTAAGGTTGGCAACGCGTCTTCTATATCTACTGATCTTAGAAGTGTCTATGAGTAACAGAAATCGCTTAACAATATATAAGTGAACTTTTTCGCATAAAAAAAAATATGATTATCTGTAACGAGGTAAGCTGTATCACTCTTATTTAAAAACAAAATTCTTAGATTGTCAATGAAGCCATTCCGACTTCAAAGGCTTTCTTTGCATTACATCATTCAAATCGAGACTGATTTGAATATAAAATACCTAAAATGCTTCGAGGGATTTTCATAGCAATTTGTATTAAGCAAACCAGTTTTTTATTGGTAACTAATGAGATATCGCGGCAAAAAAGGCATTTTGCTTTTTATATTCAAATTTAAAATGCTAAATAAATTATATAATTTTCATATCCAACAGTTTGCTGTATTTGCAAGGATAAATAATTCTATACTAATATTGCTAAAGAGTTTGTTAGTTCGAACGCGCTAATCTCAGGAACCGGTGGTTCAATTTGAAAAATTCTTTCAGTGTTGGTTGGTACATTTATCGAAGAAGTCTAAATATATATTATACTAGACGACCCGGCCACGCGTCGCTGTGGCTAAGGTTTATGTTATATTAAATTATAATTAGTAAGCATTATTATTATTATTGACACGTTTGTGCTTTTAACACAGTGCCATCTATTGTCATCTGTCAGAATCGTTTGGAGCTAAAGGATAATTTTGACTCTCAAATATACAAATAAAATAATATTGCGACTATAAATTGATAAATAAACTATCCTTTCTCTTAAGTTGAAGCATGGCATTATAAAGAAAAAAACGTTAAAATCGATTCAGTAGTTTAGGAGTTCATAGCGGACAAACATCGTGACAGGAGATTTATATATATAAGATTTTCAAAAAAAAATAAGGATCCTTACTAAATGTCCAATAATGTAACCTAAGGTGTGAAGCGAAATGAACGCAAGCAACACCGCTGACTTAACATAAGTGAACTGTATGCTCATGTGTGTTCCTATGCATAAAAATTGTTTCTTTTTCCCATATCCAAGTGTAAATACTAAATGTGTTACTACTGAACCATAGTAGGCGATAAAACTTATTAAATGTTCGTACATTGTAAATTATCTTTATACTAGCTCATAATAGATCCAACTATGTCGTAAAAGTTGTTACACAATATGCGGAAAAGCCTCGTATCTTTCTTAAAGTTTATGATCGGGTTCAAAGGTACATAGAATTTTTATTACTGTAGGCTTTTTATTACTTTCGGTATTTCTCTGTCGTAGTTCTGTATATAAAAATATGTCCCCTAGCTCAAAAAAGTATGTTAAATTGGAAGTTTTAAAAAATAAAAACTTAAATTTATTTTCATTTTATATAATGGCGATTTTTTATTTATTTTAACCAATATCTTTAATTGTAATCTGTATCTTTTATTACAACCGGACCTGAAAGGGATGCCATAAGTTTGTTGGTTTGTCTGTAAGTTTCATAACTCCCGAACGAATCGTTCGCTTCGTTTTATTTATAGGCTGACATGACTCATACAATTCTTAGCTTTAATTCCAAAGATCTACTTCAGATCTTAATTCTTATTGTCGGGGATTCCTTATATACTATCATATTTATGATATGAATACTGGTTAACTTTTAACTGTTCGATCGTTCAAATATCGAAAATGACTATAAATTTCAGATATTTCTTAAAATAAATATGAAATAAAAACGAATCCAAGAACCGAATATTCAGGGCGTGTTCTCAAGTTATTTAAAGTCGATGGTGAAAAATATTAAAGAATGAATCTGCAAAGTTGCAGCTCTGGCAACTGGCCAAGTTCCAAACGATTATATCCATTATGAGTTATACCAGCCATGGTAACGACTTAACATTTCCATTATTAATAAAATATTCGAAATACGAACTCGTAGATTTAGGAGACTTACGTTTTAAGTGTTATACATATTATACGCTTTAGTCTCATCCCACAATTCTTAGTCTGAAAATATATTTGAATCAACTATCAGAAGTAGTCGTTGAACTGAAGAATAATATATATATCTAAAGTTGGAGCTTGTGTTTCTTTGCGTTTAAAAAAATTATTAAAGATTTTCTACAATTCAGCTTGAATCTATATAAATACAAAAATTCAGGTGTCCGCAATTTTTATATATTAGTTTCTTTTTTTATATACGTATTATGTGTATATTCTCTAATGCGGCGCTGATAACACGAGTACAATCTTCTCTTCTTTTCTGTCTGTTTGTTCCATCCAATCTTGTAAATGACTGGATCAATTTTAATAGGACTTTCATTGATAAACTAATTTACTGTACCTTTATTTCATCATAATGTGAATATAAAATTAATTCAGCTACAACCCGGAGCACTACGATAGATACTAACATAATTTTTGTCCGCTTGTTTTATTTACTAAGTTTACTTGTCTTATTTCCTATCTGTTTTGAAAACAAAGTAATCTTTTTTTGTTACTTTTCTAGCAATAACGACATCTAAAAAGCTTACATTTGTCTAACGTCATAAAACACTTTTACGATCGGGCAGCTTTATTAAAGCCGTAATCAAGAGAAGAAAGAATCGTAGTCGACCTGTTTCCACCACCACTTTATTTTTATAGATGGCGTAAAAAGCCTCTCGAGCCAATCTTATCTTGCAACTGCTATTTAGACAACTCGTAATACTTTAGACATATGATCCAAATTACAAGGGACATTGTTCGTCTAATTCTGCTGGTATTTTCGGAAAGTTTTCTAGGCTATGTAGCCTTGTGATCGGATAAAACAACTATGACGTCAGACTATTATAAAGATCTGTGATTAAGGACAAGTGTCAAAAATACAGGTATTGTAAGAATTAAAGTGGGAGGAATTTTTAATAAATTATAAGTTCCTTTCGTCACGAACCACAGTTCATAGATAGAAATGTGAAGTACGCTTTTCAGTTTGAGGTTATGAGTTTCGGAAATAAAATAAATAGGTCGACAGTACATTATTAAATAATTAAAGCCGACCTACCGTCAATTGAAGCCCGGCTCATCCCTCGATAAATGATATAAAATCCAATATAAAAATTGCAACGAGTTACCTAATAATTTTTGGCGTATGGAAAACAATTTTTCCTTCAACAAAACTGAGTTACTGGATGACCTATTTCTGATCAAAGAAAGTTTGCTCCGATATACCGATATGATGTCAAAGTTAGAAATAGGAACTTTGCTTCACGATTGAAGTTCAAAATCCAATCACAGATAGCTACAATGTAAATTGTGTTCAGTTCCATTAGTTCGTTAACAAGGAAGCGCCTTCAGTACAGATTAACTGTGACAGATGTTGAAGTGATTGAAATGACTGGATAATACGATCATTGCCAATATCGTCATCATTTAGTTTATTTTATCATTTTCAATATGTCGATGCATAAATGGAAATATTGAGCTATGAGAAGTGTCCTCTACGTTAAATGCATACATAGCTACTTTTATTTTGTCTACGTCGTAATGACGTCGACAAAATAAAAGTTGCTAAATTACCGCTTTTCATAAAGTGAAGGTCCCATCAAAATCGGCCAATCCATTTCGGAGATCAGAAGAAACATACATTAATGTTATAAATAGGATGAAAACAAATATATACATTTGACTTGATATTGCATATTAATATTAAAAGTGCAAAAGTTTGTGGGTATTTATATAAATTTATCTCAGAATAAAATATAAGTTCTAATTTTCAAAGATATTGTTACATGGGCGACCCTTGGGGCATATAAAAAAATCACACGATAGAAAACTGCGTAAGGCTAAAAAGAGGTCTGGATATTATTTAATAAATATATCGCGTTTGTTGAATACTAATTATATAACAGCTAATTCCATTCAAAAGAAAAGAGCTGAGTGATTCATTATGAAAAGAAAACACTCTACAAAAGTTTGTTTCCTTAAGAAATCTTTATAATCTTCGAGAAACTAGACGGTGAATTTTGCAAAGTATCGTATTATATTTCAAAGGAGTAAAAACGGGGAGAATGTAAGTTATATTTTAATGATAAATAATGTTCTAGCGTGCAGAAAGTTGGGGCCATTTGAGCGCAAGCAAGTTTCGAACTTTCATAACAGAATCTTGACTGCAACCATTAAATGTCTTGCTTAAACTTATCCATATAGACAAATCTAGTTACACAGAAGTAGTTTATTATATACTCATATTCATTCTGACACGTTGCTTAGACAAAATATTCAGTCGTGGTCATAAAGACAGAATGTGCTAATGACAATTATGTATTATTGATATGTTCTTTTAAATTGTTCAACCCAAAAACTAAATGGATCACGTCATGTTGTAAAATTTTAATTAAATAAAAATTATATATTATGTAAAAAATAATCTAATGTAATATATACATAAGAGAATGCTAAATTTGCTCCGCTTTTTAGTAGGTGTGGTCAATTTTATAACTAATTCAACGGCATATTAATTTGGTAAAAAACGAAAATTATTGCAAAAATATAGCCATAATATATAAGCCGTTAATGTTTATTTTATTTAAATGTGTAGCACTCGCGTAAACACAACATTTACAGAAAAAAATAGATCTATGGAAGTGTTACGTTGCTTAGTCTGTGACGAAGTAGTCATGGCCGGAGAAAAAAGTGTTTGAAAGTATAATATTCGAATGGAACGTCGATGACGTGTAATCTGAAATAGAGGAGATATAAAGACATCAGGAAATCTGTAATATTTGACACCATTGATATATTGAATATAGTCTAGTATAATTAAATATAAATCTTAAATACTATAAATTTAATTAAAGTGAAGTACTTAGTAACCAGTGTTCCACTATAGAAGTAAAAGGCGCGCTTTAGAAGTAAAACTGACAATTCAGTTCAGACAGCTGTCAGCTGTCATTCTATTCTCAGACAGATTTATGAAAAACTTTACAGATATTTCCAACCAGTATTAATAATTAAATGAAATAATCCTCAAAGTTTTTAACTTACATTACGATATTAGAAATTGTATATGTATTTATGTAATAGACGTTTAAATTTTAGTCATAATTTGAGAGAACTCAACACCGAGAAAGGTTTTAAACTTTAAATGGAAATGCAAACCGAAGCTAAACGCTCCGAAATCGTTTCTATTCCTTTTAACTCAACTCTATCTGAACGTGTTCGAAGTTTACACAAATTTTAATTAACTTTTATGGCACAGTTTAGTGCCGCCAAATGAGATAGCATGGTTTGGTTAAATATATCATTAGATCGTCATACTTTTGGAAAATACAGCATCAATTATTATTTAAGTTAAGCGATGGAAATGAAGGATGAATTTTTATGTAACTTATAATCTTTATAAGATTGTATATAATCATTTAATCTTATACATTATACTTATTATAGAAGTACAATATATACATCTGGAATATGCCAAGAGCGATTTTTATGCAATTTTTTGGCAAATAGCTGGTGTTACGATGCGTGATGTGGGCTCAATTCATAAAATTTTTTTTTTGTTACACACAAAATCATAAAAACCCAAAAAAAATCTTTTTTTATTTTTCCGACAAATGTTTGAATTTTCTAGGTTTCTTTTGACACTAAGACTAATTTCTACATACAATTAGTGCAGGTCAAACCGCGGGGCTTCGCTAGTCAAATATATATTAGAGTTACGTTCACAATAACATATTACAGTTAACTACACTGTTATACATGTTTAATTTGCACAAAGATTGCGTCCAAAGTGGTTTATTGATATTGGGATATTTATCTTAGTACCTAAGAAACAGTGGCCATTATCCTCTGTTTATCGTCAACTGAATAGCGCACTGTCCGACATCGTTAAAACTTAATAATGGCTGAGTCCTGTAGGCTTTTACGCTCGTATGTTTATTCTGGAAACTGGTAAGAAATTCTCCTCAGTATTGATTTAAATCAATTTCCTTTGAAAATCTTAATTTGTTAAGTTTCAATACTTTTATAAAATAGATTATTTACACTCAAATATAAAATTAATATTAAGGTGGTCCATTCGCATTTAACAAATATAAACGAAAAATGCTGCCATTAAAGTCTATCTTCTTTAAGTTATTCCTTAGAACATTAACAATTGTTTCAGAGATTATCGCAAACAAACAAACAAACAAACATTAAACTTTAAATTTATTTATTAGTGTTATTTTAAAACGTCTAGATTTTAAGATCATTTTATGACAAACCGTTCGTTTTCTTTGAGTTGAATAAGTTTAATTTTTATTTTTATAGATCGAAACAAATATCTCTTTGATGGTTATAAATTTTGTCAGTTTAGAAAACTATACAAATCTCCAGTAACTGTTAGATAGAAGTCGTTTTCAAAATGTTTTCAAGGTTCACCCTACTTGTCATTCCTACGTGCCACTTGCTGTCTAAATTACTCTGATATCTGATTACATAAAACCCTCTTCAAACGTAAACAACAGCTGCCAGAGATATGGACACTGTATTCACCCAAAACTCAACTGTTATACAAAATCTTATAAACAATGTATATATATTTCCAAAGATTTAAGATACCAAATATTGTCATTCCAACGACATACAAAGGAACCTACGTACTTACGTAGTCGTTTCAAATAATAATATTAAAAACCTGTTAATTTATACCTTAATAAATTATAGCTAAAAACATATAGATCATGTCAGCTTTCTTCATAGAAAATTCGCATTAAAATTGATACATTGGTTTAGGCTCTACCATATCACAGATAGATTCAAACTCTTCAACCTCTCTTTCGTCAGGACGTCATTAAGTTCCATACTTTGCATTATATTGTTACAAGTGAAACAAAAATTCAAATATCGAATAGAAAACTAAATTAATTAAACTATAAACTAAACAGCAAGAAAATACGAAGAGTAATTAATTTCAAAACAACTATTGGTATTTCAATTTCGAAGATAAAGTAAAGAAAACTGTTTGAAGTTATTTTAGTTGATCTATTAACACTATTTCTACCAAGAGAAGTCAAAAGACTTAACTTTTCACTGTTCTCTAAGTTTAATCATTTTTGCAAAATTTATTATTGTCTATTCTAATAATACCTAGTAGATTTATTTAGTGATAATATTGTTATCATCGTCATCTTGGATATAAATCTATGGCAAAACATATGTTTTGGTTACAATAGGTATACACAAAATCTCGGCAGAAATAGTGTTAGAAAACTAAAATATCAGAAAAATTCATTACAAGATAAATATGAATTAGAACTTTGCAAGAGGTACAATTCCGTTATATACGACGCTAATGTTTTAAACTGCTTACGCACGCACCGGAAGCTCTCTAAAAGAATATATTTTTCCCATTCTTGCGTCATTTTTCATTGTCGCCCGACTCCTATTTGTCGTACGTTGTTATATAGCCTTTAACCTTCCTTGTTAAATAGGTTATCCAAAACGCAAATAATTATACAATCCGAATCTTTAGTTCTTAAGATAAACGCTTTCAACGAAACTATTAAATAGCATTAATATTTAATGCTAGCTTCTACCCGCGGCTTCGATCCCTTTTTTTAAATATAATGTAACCTATAGCCTTCCTCGGTAAATGTACTATCTAACACTGAAATAATTTTTCAAATCGGACCAGCGGTCCCTGAGATCAGCGCGTCCAAACAAACAAACTTGTCAGCTGTACAGTATTAGTATAGACGATACTTTAATCTATCATTTAATCTCAATAGCATAAGCAGTTGGTTCATCTTGTTGAAGTAATAGGTACATAATCGAGTTTGCATATGCAAGCGCATGAAGCCAGACTATTCGATTTGGTCCGCAGTTCCGAAAACGTTTATTGGATAATTTATGCAACCCACGTTTCTACATTAGGCTGACGTTTTTACATTACCGTTTCGTAATTAGACTCTAAAATATGTTTTATTACGACCCTTTATTTATGATAAAAATAATTAAGGTATGCTTATTCCACATTTTTAGTTATTTAAATATGAAATATTGTTATAGACGGTTAAAATTTTCTAAAATATTTTAACGGGAATAGTATCCAATCTGTTTCAATCGAAAAGTCATGCATGAATAAATCGCACCGCTAGAATTTCCATTATTCTATGAGAACAAGCCAGTTTATAGGTCGAATTTAGTAAAAACTTTTTAAACTTCGCGTCGTCTAAATTGAAATTGGAATTTAAGTTTAGTGTCAATCTTATATTGAATCGGCGTCGTTTAACCATATTCAAACGTTCATATCAAAAACTGATTGACAGGATTTCATAAGTTTTTGTGTGAAACCATACTTCTCTTATCATTGTCATCATTTATAAATACTATCATCATTAATACCTACATAATATAATATATAAAATTCTCGTGTCACGGTGTTCGAACTTGAACTCCTCCGAAACGGCTCGACCGAACCTTATGAAAATT
>JAOSYY010023002.1:0-16229 GCA_025727935.1 Hebomoia glaucippe
ATTTTATTTAAAATACCTTGGCAACGTGTTTCCATATCTGCAAAGAAGCCTGGGTAAGCTTGCTCATCGCAGTAAAAATTTGTATAAGGTACTGCTCCTAGTAGAGGATAATCTATTCCTGGTTTACCTGAAAATAATTTAAATTTATGTGAAATAAAAGTGGCTTTTCGTTTTCTTAGAGAGGAAAGATTTCTGAATCTGTTTAATTGATCACTTTTGTTTTTAAGCAAGTTAAGGATTAGTCTTGTCTACCTTATCGAAATAAGGTAAGGTATTTTATTGACAACTTCACAACTTACGTAGCAATAATCCAAAATTAGTTACATTAATTTAATCTAATGGATTACAATTGGATTAAATAATTAATATTGTTTGTTTTATTTGGCCCGTTTAAGCGCGTTGATGTCTATTATAAGAGCGTTTTGAATAATAAATCATAAACACAACACAAAATATAATATGTGGGTATTTATAATATTTTTTATTTTATTTAATACAAATATAACTAAGGTAATTCCAAAGCATTTGTAAATAATTCACTAGTAAATCTCTGGCGATAAGGAAAGTTCACTTGAAGTTACTTTCACCTGACTGACCGCTTAAATATCAGTTAGTTGTAAATGCACTTAGAAATAAAAACACTTTTTTACTCTAGCTATAATACGGCCCTGTTTTCACTTACTTGTTAGTGCCTATTAAAAAACATCATATTTTTGAACGTCTATATAACGCTTTTTAATCAAAGTAATTTTACAAATTTCGCCAATAGTGGTCTAAAGATTTTCAGATAAAGTTTAACCTCAAGCACGGAAACGATCTTAATGCCCTCAAATAATTGCATAACATTGAGTAACAATAAATGTGAATATTTTTTAAAGATATATTATAATTTCTATAATTTGGTTAATTATATAATAATATAATATATAACATAGGTAACTGAACTTGTCGAGAAAGTTAAGATCTCGTATATGGTTTATTATAAAATCGAGACTGTTTGCAAATTAATGAACATTCGAAATCGATTTGCGGCAAGGCGATGTGTTTTTCGTAACGATAACTATTGCTAGCATCCTCTCCTTTCTACTGATATACGATCAATAAAATATACATCTGTTGTAATGAATAATAATATTTTGTAACAAACTCGAATAACGAACCATATTCATAAATTTAATTAAAAAGGAGAGCGGGGCTTTTATCAATTGGTATATTAATTTTATTTATTTTTAACTTTTGTTAAATAAAATTAGTCCGGAAATTTCTCAATTTTTAAATACAAGTTTATTTTTATTTTGAAGTTTATGTTAATTTTGGTTTCCAGTATGCATACGAGGTAATTTAAAATACCGTGACATATTTAATCTGTCATAGACATAAAAACTAAGGAAATCTACAGTCGGAATATAAGAACGCCAAAAGCATAATAAAAATGACCCAACAAAAGCTAAGGTCGTCGGAGAGGCAAAACAAGGTCATCACTGACACGTTTATGTAATAATTTGAGATGACACACTAATTCATAATAGAACGTACATTATTGTTAACATTGACACTGAAATAAAGGGAATCGTAACAATACCTAGACACCTTTCAGAGAAACCTACGACGATAAACATATTAAACTGTATCAAATTACGTATTGATAATTTACATAGTATATTATATGACGAGGAAAATTAGTTACCTAATAGATTACGAATTATTGTAAGCAAACCAGTCTAAGAATTAGAGTTACAATATAAGCTCATATCATCTTTTTAACCTTGTCATATTATGTTCATATCAAACACCATTGCATATTCTCTCTCACTTGCTACACGTATTACGCAAAAATTCTTCAAACTGTTTCAAGTAATTTTTGTTTTGAATGAGAATTTTTTTTGTAATTCTATTTTTGTCATAAAATCTACGCAATAGGTTTTAAAAAATTGAAAATTATACTAATTTATATAGTATATTATTTACGCGAATGTCACATAATAGAAGCGAAATACACTATAATTCATAAAAGCTTTTGAATTATATTTAAAATACAATAAAATTAGAAGTCTATTCAAGAAAAGAGGCGGACTATTGATAAACTTTAGCAATTGATAAACCTTTAATAGAAAATATATAATAAACATATTAAAACACACAAAGATAAGAAATGTGACACGTCAGTAGAACATCCATTGAATTGATTGGTAGGAAAAGGCAACATTAATGTAATGTTCATATTTTATTTCCTATCCCATCCATCTTGAGGTAAGTAAACATTACATTTCAAGGTTTATATAATTACAAGAACAAGTTATCAAAACTAATAATAATAGTAGATAATCGTAGATTGGCCATCTTCAACAACCAGCTTTACCAGATCGAAAATATTAAAATCAATTTAAATAAACATTTATGTTATTCAGTTAACATAAATTGTGATTATGTGAATATCGTGATTAAATAAAATAATATACTGTATTTGCAATTTTAATTAAGGTCAAAAATTTGTAGACAAATTATGTCTTTGTTATTATTGAGTTGTAGTTAAAATTTATGTTGCAACTTAGGCATGTAAACGTTATGATGCAAACATGCGCCTGCACATTGGTGCCTTATAACGTCTAAAATACGTGTAATTTTTAGAAATTATGCATTTACATTTCGTGTAGGTACAAACGTTATAGAGCATATATGAAGCTCTAATTGATTTATTTGCATAATAGTTACTTTCTAATCTAGACAACGGCAATCATTATACACATTTCACAAGACATATTATGTGCTTAGTTTTCTTCTATGACCATTGAATCATTGACCGCTAACAACGAAATATAACGGATCCCACATCTTTCTTTTACTTCAACATCGTATGTATATCACAATTGACTCATTTACTATACTGATATTTAAAATATAGAGAGACGGATGCGCCTCTGACTAAAGCTTTGAAATGAAGGTCATCTGCTTTAATGGGTATCATCACATCAAAATAGATTGCTCTATCGTTATCTCGACACTACGTATAAATATAGTAATTGTTATATAGACATCATGTTACGTTTAATAAGTTATATTTTTGTTGAAATAAATAAGATTAAGAACGTCATTAGAACTCGTTTTTAATCATATTTTCAATCTAATTTATTATTTTCACTTCTTATTTGGTCTCAATTTTTATAACACAAAGTAATTTTTCTAATAAATGTAGTGATAATTCTCGTTAAAACATGAAACTATTATTATATTAGGTATACGCAAGCACGGAAATAATATCAGTATAATATGCAGTCGTATAGGTTAGGAAAGTTAACACCGTGTATTCTATTGTTTGATATATACCTTTATTTGCTTACGAATGAACAATTCTTACATAAATGTTAGGTTTTAAAAAAAGACTGTATGAATAAAACGTACTACGCCGTAAAACAATGCGCCTCAATTAACTGCTTAGATCACATTGTCATCATGTAAAATGGAAAAAGTCTCCATCGACTAATCCATTACAGTTAGGTAACTCTTTGCATTATTATGAAACATTCAATTGAACATATCGACATTGTGAGTAACACTGTATTATTCTCATGATGGCGTGATCACATTCGACAATTGTTTATTGATCGATCTATTGCTTTCCTGTCAAAAATTACGTGAACGCAGGAAATAATTATGATAAACACGCTAAATGTCAATAGAACTACAACAAGGTTGATCGACCTTGTTTATAAAAATAATCGATATGAAAAAAAGCAATGCCAATATTTTGCAGCGCTGTACTTTATTAAGGATATCGAGTTTTAATGGCGGGAAACTTGTAAAATGCTACACTTATTAACTCTAATTTAAAAAATACACTCAAGTTTTTAAATGCGACGAATCATGTAAATGCAAATACTGCCCCCAAAATTATCATGTATTATAAATTATATAATAATAATTAACAAGTTTGTGTATATTAACTACAATATATGTAAAATGTTTAACAGTGGTACCGATTCTCGCCTCGATATATTAAGACATAAATCAAAGAGTAATTAAAAATGTTTTCTGAGGTAACATTTGAATGTCAAAATTTGCATAACATAAATATAGTTTTTAAGACTAAAAACAAAAATCGTACATTTAAAAATATGCAATTGAGCATCGAATACGAAAATGTGTGATGATCTAATTTACCTCATCATTTTTTTTCAATACACATGAGTCAATTGGAATTTGAAATGACAATAAGACGCCGCGTATGGAAAATATCATCTTCCCACACTATAAGTCGATTTCAATACCTATCTGTGAGAAAAATGTTTTTTATACTTCCTTGAACATCTTCGTATATTAAACTAATAATCTGTTGGAATACATATATAGCAATTATTTATGCTTAAAGCTTCTTTTCTTTAGATGACTAGAATTTTTAACAGAACCAATCTTGACACATCCATATGAACTGAGCAAACGACTCTAGTGACTATATGTCGTCATATTGACCTCAAGTGATACCAGAATGTCACGGCAGCTTACATAGGACTGCACCTATATAAAATATAAGTCCTTATATCATAATAATTTTTATAAAACTAAGAACATATCGCGATATTCTCATATGTATAATATGAGAATAGAGTGATACAACAAAAAAACTTTTTACCTTATGATCGGTCTATATTTACCTTTAAATCTCCGAAGAGCCTCAACGGATATTTTTCCCATTTAAATATATTTTCTCTTATTCTTCTATGCACATATCAGTAGAAGAAATCATAGATTCACTGAAGTAGCGAAAAATATTGTGAAAGACAACTAGAAGTGGACGATAAAATTGACATGAACGCGAGCAAAGCCGCTAGCAGAAACTAGTCTAATCTAATTTTTACTAAAGTTCATTAAAAATATAATCATTATTTACATAATTATAATTATGTTTTAAAAATGTTTACGTAAACTAACAGAAAAGCTTAACTTCTCGTAGTATTTTTAAAAACGTGAACTATATGACTTTCCATATACATATAGTAGATTAAAAAAAATCTCATCGAAGACAATATTGTTTGCGTTGCCTATAAACCATTTCTTAACTGCTCCTGTATTGTCCTACTCACGCAAATACATTCGTTTATACGAGTACTTACACGGTTACAGAACTGACGATGCATTTACTTAGTTAAAGATGTGTAATTCTGCAATGAACTTGAAATACTTTCGCAATGAAACCGTTTGTTAATTCTCTTTGATATATTATAATGCATGATCGCTGGCCGCTTGTAGCTGGCGTGGTGCCGATATTGTGAGGAAATTACTTGTATCTGAAGCCAACTACAAGAAAAAATATAATCAGGAATCTAAATCTAACATATACCAACGAATAAAATATAAGAGTCTATTGGTAATATTAAAATAACAGCTTTTTCTAAACGGATATTCAAGTAGATACAGAAACGCACAGTAATTTTTTTGGGTCTGTGTGTTTGTTCCGTCTAATATCTGAAATAGGTGGACCTATTTCAATATCACCTATATATATATACGCATTGATTTTATGTATATATCATATATTTACATTGAATCAGTGCGTATGAAACTACAGGCCAGATCTTGCAAGTTCACTATATTACCAACTGTTATATTATACCATAAAAGAATCATAAAATGTTATTTATATGTTAACTACTGATTGAAGCAGTTAGTAGGCACTTATGGAATGTCATTATAAAATATTTGGTAATGTCACTTAGTTATCTACTACAATACTTACTACAATGACGGTTGTAGATCGTCAAAGACGATTGTAAGCTCAATTAAGCTTTGGCCAAGATACTTCAAGGCTGCAACTTCGTGGGTGCGGTGCCTAACGCACATACAAAATATAATATCCTCTTTAGTACACAGTGTATGTGTAAACAGTTTAAAGGTTATGCCGTGCTAGAGGCGCGTAAGGCGATACAAAGTCAAAGGTTTATTTATGTTGGTAAGGTCAAAAGTAGGAATGAGCCACTGTTTCAGAGCAAACGCTGTGCATATAGTGCACAATTTAACCAGGCTAAAAATAACAATAAGTCTTTATAAACACGCTTATGATAAATATTTATTTTGAAGAAGGAAGACATATTCTAAAACTAGACATCATATCCGCACATATTTTTTAAATACATATATTATTCATAAGATTAATATTGAATATATGACAATAAAGGAAATCAACAATCTTTTAGTGGGCTTTTTGTGAAATTATGTATGCCTGCCTAAGACGGACGATATAATTTTTAATTATTAGGTACGTAATATATCCCAAAATCAAACTACAACTAATACTATAAGGTACATAGCTATTTTATAAAGTTAAGTGATAATTGGCACATTAATGCAGCCTCTGTTTCCTATTTACTGTAGTCGAGCAAAAAATTTGAGTTTGCTAGAGAATTTAATAAATCTTTGTGTTAAACACATTTACGTCTAATTAAAGTATTCGCGTCGATAATGTAATCTAAATCTAAGTAAAATCCCTAAACAATGCTTATAAAGTTGAGTTGAAATTAAAGAATAAAATTACCAGATTACAGTCTTCAAATTGTTATGGGTTATTGAAAATAAATTAAATTTACTAAATGCTATATATAGGATTATCCTTAGATATATATATGTAACAATAAGGAAGTCGTATAGATTTTGTTCATGGTTATAAATTAAAATTTTATTTATTTAACTAGATATTTCTGTATTGATTATAAATTGAATATAAATAGTATTGAATCTACTGACAGTTTTCAACAATTACTTGTTTTATGTGTATTTACTAAATACCTCGTTTTTAAATTGTACTAACAGCATTGTTTCGTCCCTTTAAATGGTTCTAGTAGTTATAAAGACACATTTTATTTTTTAAGTATCCAGGGTACTCATCAAGTTTTTAAAAAACATATGAAAAATAAAGATCTAGGTGACATTTATTCGTTCATATAAACCGAGCAAGTGGTCGAACGACTTACCAGGTATGGCCATTCCAAGTTCAAGGTACTCTTTAACTGAAGGGCTAAGAAATGCAGTAGGTGCTTGAGCTGTGCTGGGTTCTGGTTCAGGCGCATCTAAGGCTTGCGCAGGCTCCCTTACTGCAGCGATGTCTGCACGGATGCGTTTTCTTCTCGTACCTTCTTCAGACCCTCCTGGGTTTAAAGAATTTTAATTAATTCAAAGTGGTTTAAAAGAAATATTTAATTGTAGTTTTCTAAAATTTATGCGTAAACTAAATAATACCTAAACCAAATTTTAAAACAGAAATGCACTTATCTTAAATACGTAATTACTGAATTCAGTCAAATATCGTAATATTTGACTAAATTAAGTAATATTATATTTGGCGTATTCTTGTTAACTTTGATTGTTGTAACTGTTGAATTTCGTATTAATTTCAAAATATATGTTCTAAGATCACTATGATATTTTTTACGCTTACATATTAAGTAAATTAACGATAGAAATACAATTTTATTTTATCCACAGCAATGAAGCCGGGAAAAAGGCTACCAAATTTTACCAAAAAAATCCCATAATAATTCGTAACGCAATTTTAAATACTGTAAAAATAAAAATATAAAAGTGAGAACGCACTTAATTCCAATTTTTTTAACATAAATACCTACCGTAACTGAAAAACAAAATAGGATAAAATAATAGTAATAAAAGCATGTTTAACAATTGAATAACTTACCTGATATAGATATAAAAACCGCCAAAAATATATAAAGAAGCTTTCTAGTAACCATTTTGACGGTTTAAACAAAGTTTACTCATTTAAAAAAGAAAACATAGGTAGGGTTTGGATTGCAGAAATGACTGATAATCTCACATAAATAAATATTATTTGACATTGAATCACTTGTGCAGAAGTGGATGTGTACTTATTCGTGTTGAATCACTAAAGTCGAGTCGAGTCGTGGTTGCAACGTGTTACGTAACGACGGGTACTCGCGTGCTCTTTAGAGGACAGACAACCGCGCAATGTTTCTAGTCTTGAGCACTCGCTAACCATACGTAAAAGAACATAAAAACTTAAATCTATGTAAAGCTACGATCGACCTCTAAACTTTTAAAATATTGGACGTAGAATAATATTAATTAGTCACTTCCATTTCATAGTAGAGCGAAAGGTTTTAAATTTTAAGAAGTAAACCGTAATGAAAAAAATTGACTAATATATTAATGAAAGATCGACTGGGAGAATAACTATCTAATACAAAAATATTACACCTTAACTACTTTGTCATTTATACGGTTATACCGTTTAATCTTATCGAGCGACAAGTCGTACAAAATTAAACTAAAGCTTTGACTTTTTACTGAGTATTTATTTATTTACACATGTAGATTTATAACAAAATATTAATAAAAGATTCGTGAGGATTAGTAATTTAATTTATTTTCTTCTATATATGTAATAAAGGTTATGCATACTTTTGTTTCCTTTTTCCTTTTTTATGACTTTCAAAGTTCAGTTTTAGCTTATGTGTACAAAACTCACATTAGATAATAACATACATATTTACAGTGATATAACACCAAAACAGTTCTGCAATAATAAATACAATCTACGTAATGATTATTAATAAAGTAGGCACATTATATTATATAAAATATTAATATTAATTTTCACACATAAAGACCTCACAAATACAAATACCCATTAGTGAAACTAAGCGAATTAATTTCATGCAAACTGCATATTTTTGTATGGAATCTTATTTGTTTTTCCAAAAATAAACCTATCCTAAGAAATATTTGCTATCTATTTATGTAATTTCTTTCAAAGTCGGCCCAACTCTATCGAAGTTTAGTCAAGACAAACTGAAAGTCGAAAATTGTATACATTACGTTTCTTTTGTGTATTGTATTAACATGCATACACATAATTTACAAAATAAAGGAGTTGTTTCGATATTACAAACAGTTCATTTTAAGTAAAATATATATAGAGCTTCAAATAGGGACTGTTAACAGTTTTATGGTGCGAAACACAATTCGATAAGTGCACAGATGCACTCGGTTGTATAACATATAAATGTATTACCATGTACATTACTTGTGTAATAATATTCTGTGGTAATTGCAGACGACAGTTAAGCTAATATCAATTTAGTGTACTCTATACTCTATATGTAGTCTGTGTTAATTTTGTATCCAATAGGATTTAAAAATTGCAAGCTTTCGATTTGTTTTAAACATCAAATTACTAATAAAGTAATAACATTATTAGAAAGAATAAATACAAACCCAAAATTCGCATTTTTAGAGTTTAAAAGTCTTCGCAAAGAATGTTAACAAATTGATATTTATACATTTTAAATTTCAACATGGGCAGTAAAGTTAAAAAATGCTGTCCAAATTGTTGCCAATTGTACCAACTAAAAGGTAATTCTTCATAAAAGCTGTTCAAACTAGACTTCAATTGGGACCGCATACTTCTTAATTATATTACAAAACAGAAAACTGCATATGTTCCACCGCCTAACTTTTTAAGTTTACCATATGAACTTCATACATCGGTGACGGTAGCTATTGCCTGATAGCTACCATCAACTATCATTGGCCAAACATGTGTTAAATTTAACATCATAAGTCTATTACAATTTATGCTATTTTTGATTATTCAGTAAACATTCTCATATTTTTTCTATTTAGCCCTTTCACCTAAAGGATGTGGGAACATTCCACTGTTTTTATCATGTGGACACTCAATCTGCGAAAATTGTGTAAGCAATACTGTGAAAGTTGCTGAGCCTTTACAATGTAAAGTCTGCCATTATGATATGAATGTCAGCACAGAAGATCTTGCGCTGATATCTGAAGATAAAAATTTATTGTACAAAATATTTCCTATGAACGTTTATATGCTTGGGGAGTTAATACAAGAACAAATCAAGGTAACATATTGTTACTGTAATCATTATAATTTATGTGATGAACCTTATTTATATTTTTATGTATTACTAATACATTTAGATTTTACTTTTATAGCCAAATACAAAAAACAAAGAGTTAGATGAAACATATTACATAGACCTTGATGATATTATTAAAAATGAACAGTCAACAAAAGGTAAGTCACTACAGGTTCAAAATTAAATAATTGTTGCAAAATTAAATATATAATCATATAATAATGAAAGTGGCACCAATTTTTATTTTAAGTATACCTTTTATATGTTTATGCATAAAGGACTTTTTAATATTAAATTTATAGTTAACTTATATTAATTCTGTACTGTTTTGAGGACAATGTATGGAGTGTCATAAGCCAACAAATAAAATGTGTCAGCAATGTGCTACTTGCCTATGTGTTAACTGTTTTAATAAAAGTCACAAGAACTTTGTTATTTTCAAGAATCATATACTTACAGTTCTTGGTGAGTCAAAAAGTTTTTATTAAATATGATAAAACACTAATTAATTTTAAAATTACATATGTAGTGATTTAAATATCATTTTATACCATAACATTTCAGAATTAAAAGTAACACCATGCATCTGTAAGACTCATAAGAAAAAGTCTATGGATTTTTACTGTAAGACTTGCATAAAACCTATATGTATTGATTGTTTCTTGATGGATGGAGAGAAACCTTGTAAAAGTCATAATGTTGTCCCTATACAACAAATGGTATTAAGTTTTTGTGGTGTATTTTCTTTTTACATAGAAGTTTCTTAGATTGGCACATTTGTGATAAATTAATAAATTATAATGATTGTTGGCGATCAATAGTGATTCAAGAAGCTATCTTATTAAATTTAGTATTTGTTATTAAATGTTTTATCAGATATTAGCTCTGGTAACATTATATATAAATATAACTTAGAAAAGAGTAGAAAGCATTATATCATTAATTTTGTTTCAGAATGAGTACTTTAAAAATGAGATAACAGAAATTACTCCTAAAATTCATGAGCTGTATAGAAGGCTTACTAGTACTGCAGTTGTAAGTATATTTGGCAATGGTCTATGTGACATTTAATGTTAATCTTCTATACAGTCATATTGCAATGAATTGTTAATGGAAGTTCTAAATTACGTATAAATGAAAATGGTTCAAAATACTATAAAACAAAAAAAAAAAATTATAAGTTTATAATTGTGTTATGTTTCAGGATATTGGTAATGATCTCTTTAAGTTACAAAACGAGACATCATCATCAGATCATAAAAAACTATTAGATAAAGTTGAACATCAATACTCGAAGTTAATGTTACAAATTCAGGCTCAAAAGCGTGAAATTACTAACGCCATCATTCAGATGAAAGATGCGGAAGTTAATTCTTTATTGCTTGCAAAAAGGAATGTTGAAAATAGCATTAAAAAGGCTTTACAATTGTCTAACTTTTTCCAAAATAATGATCTGACGCATTATAAAGAGGTGTCTATCTTTGATTAAAAATTTATATCTATTGTTAGAAATGGCACAAAAAATATATATATATACTAATTTTAGGGTAACTTGTTTGAAATACTGGAGAATGCAAAGAGTATCTTAGAAATGCCTTGGTATTTAAATAAAGTTATTTCCATTCAACAACCCATGTAAGTATCTTTAATTTTATTATTTTTCTATAATATATAGAAGCAGTTTTACGTGGGAATTGACTGACTAATTAGTCTTCAATAGTCAATGAAATGTATGTTCAATGTTCACAAAGCTCTTAAAAAGCAAAATGAAAACTTTGTATTTAAACTCAGTGAAATAGAGAAACTTACTTCTGAATTTTTAATTCTTTGCTATCATTCAGAAATAAGTTATACTTTTTAATTTGGAAATTGTATTCCTCAATAGCACTAAATATATTAACGCTCTCTTAAATTCCCTTGTTAGTAATTGATTTAAAGAAAATTGCTTTTTAATTAACAGGATAGTAATAAATGAGGAGATATGTGACAAATTGAATGATTATGTTCGGTTAGAAGGGACTTACGATCCTGTTTATAATTTATGCACATTTTCTGAATTGAAAGAGATGGATATAGACATTCCACCTGCGCCTTTTGCTCCTGTGTATCCACCTAAAATGGTAAAAGGTAATCATAAAGTTAGAATTTTTTGTAGGTATATATATCATTGATAGATAAACTGAAATTCACTCAATGGTAAGTAATAGCTCATCCATTATTAATTATTAAACAATTTTTGAAACAGTGGGAATGTAAACTGTAATGTTAGATCTTAAGTGACGTTCATAATCGGTTATATATTTGATTTCATATGAATAAACAAGTATTGATTTTATTTCAAATCAAACTCACAACCCATCGGTCTGTATTCACAAAAATGGAAATAAACTAATAGCCCCCATTACCCGCTATCCAGACTTGGATTGTCCTATTCACGTGTAACAAACATATATATTGAGCAACCTTTCATAACTCTATAAACACATTACCTAAGATTTTCGTAATTTACTAGATCAATATTGGTAACTTTACAGATGTACGACAATTAAATAACAAAAAAGACGAAGACCCGCCCAAATATGTCCGAATATCACCCAAATATCGTGCTAAAACTGAACCTTGTCCGTCCATCAACTTCCGCAATAGCGACTCCGCCTCCGACAGCTATGGATCATGTAAATGAGTATAAAATTGTCAATTTTACAAAAAGTAATTGTTCTAATAGCCATGCCTCATAATATCACCCGCCTTAATTTTATTCATAAAACATTTCTAGTGTCAAAAGAAACGTAATAAAATAAAAAATGTGACACAATTTCACAGGCGTTTACGATTTATTATGGGACCATAAACATATTTTTTGAAATAAAAATGGTCTGTGTTACCTGCATAACATACCTACTTGCACTACTGCAGCTGTACTTGACAATATCGTCAAAATCGATTGAGCCATTTCGAAATTTTGTCGGAAGAAATAGACATACAATTTATTTGTAATGTGAATGTGACTTCTAGAAAGTATAAAAATCTTTAAAAAGCTATTATTTTGGTATTACAAACAGAGTTACATTTTATTTATTAATATATATGAACTGGATATAATTTAGAATTCTCAACATTTTGAAATATTGCATTAATTGTTAACTCTTTCTTTTTCAGCTGAACTCTATAATTCAAGAAAAATACAGCCAATGATGCGGCTTTCTCAAAATAATCAACCGGAGTTTAAAGAAGGTAAATTAATTATTCATAAATTAAAGACATTTTTTAGCCCAAAAAACATGAATAATCTATAAAGAAATCTGTGATTATTGCTATTTGTGTGGTACATGATTCGTTATATATTGTGATCTTAAGTCCCAAGATATGCCATTCAGCCTTTTGTATTGCCAAACTTTGTTTCTCTGTTAAACTTTTAAGGGAGTAATTACTATTTAGTTAAATATGAAACCGCAAAACGTGGCAGTGCATCATTAGAACTTAAACGTCAATCATAGCAAATAAGGCACTTGAATGAACAAACAGTAGTATATAGTTTAGACCTAGATTAGTTATGTGTATGCTTGGAATATTATTATTGTACTAGCAGAACGGCAAATGTTGTTTTGCCATATATATTATTTACTTTATAAACGAGAGGGATTTATGGTAGAAGGGTGTGAAAATTGATTGTTTGTTCCAATTTAACATTAAAAACAAATAAAATAAAGAATATGTCAATAATCTAAGGTTGGACGATTCGTATCATTTCAACATATGAAAAAGAGTTAACCACCTATTTTCAGACTATCCGAATATACATATAAAATATAAACAATAATATAATTTCACTAAAATCGGTCAAGCCGTTTCAGAGTAGTATGCTTACTAAATCTGGTTATCACGAATTTTATATATTAAATTTCCAACCCACATTTTTATATCCATTTGTTGCTTTTCCAATAGGTAGTCAAGACCTGGTCTATATATCGCATATTGTCGACCCACATAACTTTTTCGTACAACGGTCGTCCCTACAGCCACGCGTACAGAAATTGCTCCACGAGTTTCAGAACGCTGCTACTTTGCCCCAACCGAATATACGTCACGTCAGTGAAGGTGAACAAAGCCCTATATGACTGTTACGGATTAAACACTACATTTATTGTACAACTCGCATTTGTCCGCGTCAACTTTGGCGTTCACGGCGGTTTTGTCAACTTGTAGTTGTCTACAATATTATTTTTAATAAGTCATTTAATAATAAGGTCTGCATCATTTCTGCAGTCCGATATGACTAATCTACATTAACATAAATTTATGTGATAATTACATAAATTTATTTTAAGAATATTTTGGTAAAATTAGAATATTTTTGCAACAATTATATAAATGAATTGATATATTTTATGTAGGTACTCTCTAGAACACTGCTTTCATGCCATTAATTGACGAAGAAAGTGGTCTGATTTTTTTATCTGAAATTTTTTTCCCTTTTTCGTTTATATGATATATGATTCTGGGAGACTAGTTTTATCTTTAGCAGGAGTCATGTTTCGTTTGCATCGATACGTGGTATTGGTAAATGTATTACCCCGGAGCTGGTAGGTACTTGCTGAAGTCTGAACGATTTAAGCAACACTAACTTATGGTGACATTTTTGGATTTAACAGGCACAAAGGCAACATAATGACTGCCATTTATTTCTCATTAAATTGTACAAATATTTGGAAATTGTGTAATAAATCGGTTGTTTAATGTTACAATGTATTTTATTTGATTGTATGATACTTAAACACGAGACAGTATTATGAACCTTATTTATTTCGTTACTATGATCTGGTTGTAATGCGATTCTGAACTCAGACCTACTAATATTCTATTGCTTTTATTGTAGGAAAAGTATATTTGCTATACAGCACAACAGACAAATTATGGTTAAGATGTCGCGTAATTAGCGTGGATAATAAGGACCCCAACAATCCCAAAATTGAAGTGTTCTGCTTGGACTTTGGAGGCACTGAAATTGTAACAATTGATAAGTAAGTTATCTTTAAATATACATTAAACTAAAATGTCTATTCGTATTTGTAATGTCAAGATAGTAGCATAATTCTAAATGCATCTGAAAATATATATCGTTCATAGAAAATATTTCTATTTATATTGGCTATTCTCTGAAACGGCTAGTTCAACTTTGACAGTGCTATCACTGGTAGTAATCTAAGGTAAGCTACCTTATATTATAAGTAGTAACTAAGACTACCCCATTTCATCATAATCATATATCAGAATATCTGCTTTATCACCTTACTTATAAATGTGTGTAAATAAATATGACAACAAAGTCTGTTTGTGTAGGTTGCGCATACTGTCGCCAGCTCGCATCAATTCACCACCGCCTTTTGCTATCCACTGTACGCTCGCGAACTGCCAGCCCAAAAATGGAACTTGGACAACTAACGATGCATTCCTCATTCAGAAAATTATGGACAAGTAATTTTACTTTTCATGTTATCGCCGATTCCGAAGACCTGTTAAATACCGTTTACAGAAAAATATTTAAACCCTTTAAAATTGTTTCAACTCCCTATTAATGATTACCAAAAGTTATTAGACTATACAGACACGATCACTAGGAGCGCAGTGTTGCAAAGGTGAAAATTTTAGTCTGGTGAAAGCTTTCGCATTTTTCAAGATTAATCATTAAATCATTATCATTTTCTATTTTAATATCTGACATAAACGTAGTTGCGCAAAGAAACTAGTGTGTGACTTCCGTCTATAATAACTGGAAATAACAAAACAAGATTGGCCATGGTACGTTGTTGTATAATGATTGATGTAATATGACTAAGATCTTAAGCTTGGCAAAGCGTCTCCGTGTTCTGCTGGCCTGAAATGCGGCCATGGACGATAGTACCGTACCGTCTGCTGAACCGTAAGCTCGTTTACCTCCCGATTCTATTAAAACTTATTAAAATACTACTATTATTGTGTATACTCTTCAGCAAACAAGGTGTGATACACGTCAAGGAAGTAAACTCGACGTCTGACATCATGAAGCTCGTAGTAGACATGGTAACGTTCGAACACGGCGTCAGCTTAGCACACGCTCTAGTTTTTCATTCAAGGGCTTATATGCCAGATAAGCTACACGTAAGTACTCCAAGTTAATCTGCGTTTAAATAAAACTCAAGTGTCAATAAATTTGTGAAATATATTTTTTTTAATGTGTATCGTAGTAAATACGATATAAATATCCTATATCATCTTGTAAGCAAGAGAAACATTTAGAATATTTGACAGATTTTGATAGAACTTAAATGTCATATTGATAAG
>JAOSYY010023083.1:0-16193 GCA_025727935.1 Hebomoia glaucippe
AATAAAGGTTATTTCATAATTAGTAAATGTGTATCCACATTACAGAAGTGAATTTCAAAATCTTTCGTCATGCCTATTCACAGATTGAAGTCAAAATGTGCGTTGCTGTTTTACGACAAATCGTCAATCAACCAATATAACTTATCAGAACAGTGCGGAAATCATATACATTTTTGTCACGTAGGGGAAACAATAATGTTAGACTCAGGTGCGCTGGACCCCGGGCTTCGTAACTTCGGCAATAGTCAGCATATGTTGTCCTATTTGACGATATAGCATTGCAACAGTTGGGGGTAAGACAAAGATGTCTGTTGTAAAACCTACTTTTGGGCATAAATCACAAAAATATAGGCAATACGATGAAATTAATAAAAGTCCTGGAAACACACCTTTACTTTTAATATCTTATAATCTAAATCACTCAGATATGTAGTAATCCATCACCGATAAATTAAAACTATCATTAACTTTGGGCTGGCTGACAAGACTTTGGGAGAAGTGCACGTTATTAGAGGGACTACAACCAGTACGGTCAACAGATTCACGCTTGTATTAGAACAAATCATTTAAAATTCGATGACGTCTGATTGAGTTCCGTGTCCATTGAACATATCTGGGTCTGTAAAAATAAAGTCAGGACAATAATCGGTACTAAATATCAGCCATGATTTCCTCGAGGACAGTCTCCATGGGCGGCGCCCATTTGAGATCGTGTATCTTCTTCCGGAAACACTTCGCCATTTCCAGGGTTTTGCTGCATACGTCAGTGTTGTCTGTAGGCACGCTCTGACAGTCGTGGATCATGGTGACTAACTGCTTGGCCATTTCATCATCTGATGAGAAGCAAACAGTTATGAATTGGACTCATCCCATTGATTAGATTGAAGAAAATTTAGTATCACCGGTACTGTTGTTTAACTTGTTAGCACGCCAAATGCCCCGGGGTCATCGGGCTTGATTAGATTAATTTAATGTAAGGCATCATTGTTGCAATGATGCGTTCAGCTAATCTATCTTATCTTTGTACAAGTATTATTATCTCACATTTATTTTATTTCATAGTTAGGTTTTCATAACAAATTTTTTACCGGCGCCGTGTGTCTTGGCAAATTCGTGTGCCTTCTCGTGGTGCAGCTTCAAGTCATCCGTGATGAGGTCGTGCTTGGCCGCCATGCAAATGATGGCGCACCCCAAGTCGCGATTCAGCAGGTCGTATTCCTCGCGCCAGTAGTTGAAAAAGTCTTGGATGATGTGGTCACCCAAGTTCAGCTGTAAAATTTGACATCAGCACAGTTTTAAAAATCAATTTCTAAACTGAAAAACAAGAAATTCGCAGCATTGGCCGTAAATGCGAGGAATATTTAACGTGCCTCTTTCTTGCAATCGTCTAAAGCCTTCGAAAAACCTGTGGTTAGATTTTTCATGACCTCCTGCGAAGCCAAAACCTGACATAGCTGCCACGAACAGAGCCACAGCCCTAGAAGACGCCATTTTGTTTTGGACGCCATCTTGCCGCTTTGCCTCACGATCGAGTCGTTAGCACTATTTAAAGGCTTTTCTAGATTGGTCTAACTTCTCTATCTACAAGAACGAATTTAGTTAATTGTTAAAACGGTTCCGTACTGCACAAAACACGTTTAAACTATGAAGAGCTATTTATTTGAGCTTTGCTTGTGTACCGATTGAATATTGAGTTCCGTTATCCTAGATCAGTATTCTCCAATTGACTAGACATAGCCCGTTTGGCTATTTAGTATTTATCTTTTATTCTGTATCTCT
Source organism: Hebomoia glaucippe (assembly GCA_025727935.1). Classification (NCBI taxonomy): domain Eukaryota; kingdom Metazoa; phylum Arthropoda; class Insecta; order Lepidoptera; family Pieridae; genus Hebomoia; species Hebomoia glaucippe. The sequence goes on from JAOSYY010023083.1 coordinate 1,780, forward strand.
AAAACTTAGTCTCACTTAAATCAACAAATTGCAGGGAATCGACAATAATTATCGTCAAGAGGTGATCATGACATCCGCAGAAGTGACAGCCATTGTGTGCGCTCTGCAATTAAACTTGGAGAATGATTTATAACTAGCCGCATGTACTTAGTGGATTTACGTTTGATTTTGACTTGAAAACAAAACAACGCACAGTAACAATTACTTAGAACTGCTATGCGTATGCAGTCCGATAAAATATTTAGCTGCTATTGTGAATTCTAAGTGTTTCTAAAGAACACAACCCCGTACAGACCACGCGGGCGTCTATATCCGGGGCGCAATGAATATGTAACATATTTACTTGCTATGCAATTTTGCATTATCCTTGATTATATTTTGGCGAATTTCTATATTTCTACAATTTTAACTGCATCAAAATTCACGCTTAATAATCTTAAAAGAGAATCTGAAGTTCGTTGTATTTATGTTCGATGCAGCATTTGAGCTATGCAAAATGCAAACTGTTGACACCTTGACATTACTCAAGTGCAAATTGCATCTTGAGTCACGTCTTAGTGCACAGATTTAAATTCAAAAAGGGTTAAGAGCAATGACGCGCTGCAAGTAAACAGCGCTGAATCTCCGCGACCGCATTCCGAGAACATTCTATATTCAAATTAGATTTAAATATCTTCAGAAATCTATTGAGCGCTCGTACAATGGGAAATCGTTACTGATTCTTTGAGCGTTCTCAATTATAATAATGATCGAGATAATCGATTGGTTATGTTACAAATAAAAATGTTTAAGTTCAACTAATATAACTATATAGTTATTTGCAACTGAATTAAAACAATGGCGTATTTTCCGGCGCCCTAGAGCGGTGCCCTCGCAGACAGCGTTTTGTCCCGTGTCACGTATAATTGCGTGTATCGGCGCGACACGACTATGTGTTTAACGCGACATTCCGTTAAGTAGAGGCGCGACTCCACCTTACGACGGCACGGCACTGGTGGACTTTTAATACCGACTGTGTTTTAATGTTGGCGGTTCATCTTAAGAGCTTTTTGGCGCATCGGCGCAATACTATACTTACTAGTCGACGCGACAATGACGCATCTGGAGGCTGGATTCCACCATTTTCGTACGATCTTTTAAGAACTGGATTTTTTGCTTGTCTATTTGTCCGATTCAATTATAAATTTGTAAAGGAATATCTTCCGATGAAATGAGGATAATGTCGTAACGGAAGCGACGATGGAACCGCGTCGCCATTAAGTAAGTGTGTGCTCGGAGGCGCGAGGCAAAGATTAGTCTTCATTAACATGAGAGCTCGTTTATTAACGGGAATCTGCTCAGAGTTTATCGCGGGAAGGGATTAGATAGAGGCGTCTAATTCATTATCTTCAATTTACGTCTCTTTGTGTATTATTGTAACCATGGCAGCTGCTTTGGCACAAGCATTGTCGCAACTGGCTGATATTCCTTAAATCAGTTTTTATAGCGCTAAACGACGTTTCTCGATAGGCGAGCGTCTAAAGTTCTAACTAGCCGATACCTGCTTCGCGTGGCGTAAAATACTCGTCGAGTGACTGAAATATTAAATTTTGTTCTCTAATCAAAGTTTCACAGTTGTAAGAACTATAGGTTGAAAGATACAAATTTTTAAAAATTTTAAGGCACAGCCCTTGGAGGATAGAGTTTCATAAAATTTAGTTTTGATAATATCCATTATGTCAAAAAAAAAATTCTGACCAAGTTTTACATAGCATAAAGGATATGGTTTGGAAATGTGAAGTTTATTTTTTTTTTAATGTGAAAATTTGATTGTTTTCAATGAACACCCCCGCAACCATTGTGGGTTGAATATCGTAAAATCGTTCTTAGCTGACCTATACTCGGCAAAAGGAATATTCCTACCAAATTTCAATTGTCTACCTCATATGGTTCCAGAGATATCGCGATGAGTCAATAGGTACCTGAATATTGCTTATACAGGGTGTTTTTTGGACTGCTCCCGAAAACAAAAACAGGTGGTTTCATTTAGCTGAACAAACATGATGGAGCGTAAATAACTCTAAAAAAAACTTTTAAAAATATGACTTTTTTTAGTCATGATCGATTTTTTTCCGTACCATCATCAAAGGTGTCATAACTGCTATCACCTGTTTTCGTTTTCGGGAGCAGTCCAAAAACACCTTCTATATTATAGAGATAAATTACTGATAACACGTTGAGCCGACGGAGCTATGTCGCAGTAATCGTGGCGGGCAATAAATCAGTGGGTCACGCGTTTGATCCCGGCGGGTGACGTCGCGTCGCGAATTGGAACTCGTCCAACATTCCCCGTGATTTATGGTCACCGGTTATTTCATTAAAACACCGACAAATTGGAGGTGTTTCTATAACGGCGCGGACAACGTTTGTCACGAATGCTGGGTTGTCGTTAGTTTTGGCGTTTATAATTCACTAAGGAGAATAATTCTCTGCAAGTTTATTGAAAGCGGCTTCGTTTTACAGATTTTGTCAATTTAAAAATTATATTTTTCGCAATATTTAATCTCTATGACTTCGTAGGGTTTGTTAATGTTGAAGCAATGTAGATATTGTACAAAATGTTTACAATACGTTTATTTACTGCGACTACAGTATTATTAATTGTTAGATAAGATAAGACATAACTGTTATATTATTTTAGGGATTGTTAAATCACAATATTTTATCAGTAAGTCTTCCATTCGATAAATGATATTAAAATATTAATCTTTGTTTCGTTTCAGGTAAAATTCACGTTCTTTGATACGGAAGCTTCGAGTTGTTTTAACGGAAATGCCGGTGAGTTATTAGTTTATACAAATACCAGCTGATCCAGCGAACGTCCCTTTGCCACATAAATATATCGCGATTAAAAAACAGGGGTTAATGGCAGAAGAGGGAAATTTGTGGTTGTATGAATTTTTATATGCTCTATCATAAAAAAATTAAAAGAAAATTTTTTGTCCAAAATATAAAAAAAAAATTGTCGTGGACCACCCTTAACATTTTGAGGTTAAAAATAGACATCCGATTCTCAGATCGACTGCTTGTAAAATTTCACGAAAATCGCTCTAGCCGTTTCGGAGGAGTCGAATTACAAACAGCGTGACACGAGAATTTTGTACATTCGATTAATATTTGATTTAAGTGGCGACGCTGTTAACCCTTTTTGAATTGTGCGCGTTAAATCCTATACGTAATGTTTGTACCGTATGAGGACTTCGCACGGGGTATAATACGATCTGATGTAATGGCCGTTTTATTGAGAGAAGGTAAATAAATTTCACTGAACTCGCCGCACCTGGGCCGGTTTAATCCCGCGTCCCGGGCATAACGGCGACAGCTGCGTAACGACGGCCTTATCGCTCCGAATGATCGGACGTGATTTGTCTAGTTGACCCCGCGTCTCCGGATTATAGCCACAGCAACTCGATAGACTTTCCCAGATTTTCTTTTCGACGTAGCCTTTATAATTTTCATTTTCCGAGTGTATAGTTTAGAAATGTTGAAATTCATTGCGGATCAGGGTTCATATTAATGTTAAGTACTCACTCCGGATGTCAATAGCAAAATAATTTAGTACAAATAGGAGTACGGGAGGCATCTATTCGACTTAATTCTATAGAATGGTTTAAATTCTCCGAGCGATTGTCTTAAGGCGCAGCTTATCAGCGTCAGGAGAGCCTTACCCGGGATTTGCCGACTCGCACAAATTTTAAGTAATCTCCAAAGTAACGGCGCTGACCGGCGTCTTAGACAAAACTGAGGGTGTCGAAAGGTGCATCTCAGGATTGTTAGGAGTTCCTTTGTTAAATACGAATCTGAAGTGAAATGACACGTCTAAACAGGACGTATTTATGTAAAAAATTCTTTATTTGATAAGCTCACTTTGTCCGATAAAATCCATAATAATTGTGTTACGATTTCAAAACATTATCTGCATTTACTGGAGGTTAGAAAGTGGAATAAATGTAAACGAAATTGGAACTTTAGCGATTATTTAGTTTAAGAAATAAATTATTATATATTTTTATGCTATTATTTATCGTCAGTAATAAATGGCATTATTCGAAGCCAAAGAATTATTATATCAATTATTTTCTGTATATTAAAATTTAGGGGGACACGTCAAATCGGAACAGACGGATAAAGATAGAATTTTAAATAGTGTTACTGAAACTGCTGAAGTCGTGAGCGTCAGCACTAAATATCGTAATAGTCCATCAAGAGCGCGCTCAGTCGTTTGGCTCCCCTCCAAGCCTGCTTAATGTTCCTTTTATTGCATACTAATACGATATGTCAAATGTTTATCGGTTTTGTATTCACTGCATTGTTTACGAAACAACTTTTAAACTCTCATAACGCGAACCCAAGTGTCCTGCGATTTTGTGCGCGACACTTTTCGATATAATTGGTGATGAATCCTTTTTTACGCGACGTAACATTAGCTATAAACGTAATACCTAGCGAATAGTATTTGTGATTAGCCGTAGCAAACACAGACACGCAGTTTTATATATTAATCGAATATACAGGATGTTTGGAGACTGCTTCCGAAAACGAAGACAGGTGATGGTATTAATGACCCCTTTGCTGAAGGGGCGGAATAAAATTCGATCCTGACTAAAAAAATATTATTTTTAAAACGTTTTATTAGCATGCTTCATTGCTGGTTCTTTTTTTTTAGTAATTTATTTTTTATGAAACTATCCTTTCATTTCCCTGTACTTATAAGATGGAGCCGTAAATAATGCTAATAAAAAGTGTTAAAATATTGCCTTTTTTTAGTCAGGGTCGATGTTGTTCCGTTCCTTCATCAAAAGTGTCCTTAGTACTATCACCTGTCTCCGTTTTCGGGAGCAGTCCCCAAACAGCCTGTATTATATGCCGTAACGGGAAAGTTATTTCGATTTAACAAATAAACATTCTACATTATCTAATACTAATATTTTGGATCGCCTCGTTAAGTCAATACACAGTTCAAATGAGAAGGAAGTAAGTTTAATTAAGCAGCCGATTTGCGCAAGTGCATAACTTGAACGTAATAAACTATAACTTTTGTTTGGCCGATAAGGGCTGATTTATTGCGGCCCAGCACGATATTATCCACTAGCCACGCCCCACCCAGACAAACAAAAGCACCGGCAATCAGTTATAATCAAAGATATTAGTTTTATTAAGTGTTTCAAAGAAAATACACGTGTTACCGATCCAATAGCTCAAGTTGTGTAGTATGAGTCACGTAGCGACATCTGTTATGCACAAGAGGTACTAACAAAGGAATCTGTCAAGTGGTTCAATAAAAATCTTTACTGATGTGTCCATTAGATGACAGATGGCGCTGATATAGTTATAAAGATTAATTTTTAGATCCGGAATAGCGTGCTTCGTTTTCAGTTTATGAATTGATTAAGATTGGCAACAGCTCATTACGTAATAAATGTGGTTTGTCTGGGTTTTCTGGACGAACGGATGTACAGTAGGGTGGTTCATCTCCCCTTAAGAAATGACGTCTAGTCGACATTTAGAAAGTACTAGAGAACAATCGCCGTGGCATTCCATTCCATTACAAATCGGTTGCTCGTAACCCGCCTTAGCCCATAAAGCAGTGGTCAGTTTAATTTCCTGAATGGCACTTATCTTACCCCGCTATCTCGCCGGCTTTCAGGAAGCTCGCTCCGATGTACTTTATGGGGATTTTAAGGAAATACACAGGATAACGCAGCTACAACTTTGTAACAGTCCGTACTATTTATCTATTCCAGTAGCTTTTGTTTACGTTCACGCTCTCGGGATGTTAAGAATTAGTTTTCTATTAAAGCAAATATAATGTTATCAAATAATATTTAGAGGTTATGTGCGGTCGCTCGCGTGCTGACCCCGCAGTAACGTCTTCCGAGAAAGCCGACGAATGCCAATTATATAATATTTGTATCGGTTAGGGGAGTCCCGGTTGCAACAGCATCCTCGCCGAACGTCCGGTGCTCGCTCGAGCGTTGCTTCCACTGGGACCGCTGCATTTTCGGTAACGTTTAGTCTTAATTCGTTGCTCTGTGAAAATGTTGCTTAGGTTTGTAATTTTATTTACTTCTTATAAAATGGTTTTGAATAACAGATTGTTGCTAAAAAAATTTCCGATTGGACTAAATTAGATTAACTATTTAGCGAATGATATCAGAAATTACGTTTAAACGGTAATGTTTATATAGAGATTCTTACTTCGTCCTTGTGACGTGCGCCGTCGTGGCCAAGGGAGACCTCTTCAGCAAAGCTACGAGGAGTCGAGCTGATGAGAAGGACGTGAGGAATAGTGTGTACGACTTCATCATTGTGGGCGGAGGCACTGCCGGATGTGTGCTGGCCAACAGACTGTCTGCTATCGCAGACTGGAAGGTGAGCGTCCCTACAAGCCTTATAAGTAAGGTCTCGTTACGTACATAGGATTTTAATAATGGCTTAAAGCCTTAATAACTATGTAAGAAAATTAGCATATCCGTACGCGATATCATATAATTACATAGTTTTCAAACGGTTGAATGAATCTGACCATGTGTTTTAGATTTTAATTCTGGAAGCTGGCGAAGAGGAAAATATAGACTACGATATCCCTGGAGTGCCCACTGAGGACTTCCGGCCGATACTATGGAACTATAGAACCGAGAGAAACGGTTTTTCCTGTTTATCCAGACCCGGCGGCAGTTGTGAAGTTAAAACTGGTAAAGTGTTGGGTGGGTCTAGTGTTACCAACGATATGAAGTATACCAGAGGTTGTAAGAAAGATTATGACGCATGGCACACCAATGGAAAAATGGGATCCTTGGAGTGGAAATTTGAAAATTTACTCGAGCACTTTAAAATCTCCGAAGATAATGGTATGTAGTGAAATATTTATGGTATAGAAAGAAATTTTCTCAAGATTAATTTAATTAAATGGTACAATTTTGATCTCAGGTGACTACGATGTATTGATGAATTCATTCTATCATGCTCGAGGAGGAGAAATGCATGTACAAAGATTCAAATACACGGACCGATATATGGAAGTGTTCCTCGGCGCTTTCGCGGAAATTGGTCTGAGGTCTATGGACATCAACACTAATATCGCAGAGGCCGTGGTCAATAATCAGTTTACGATCTCAAACAACACAAGACTGAGTTCGAACAGTGCGTTTTTGAAACCAATTAGACATAGAAAGAACTTAATAGTAAAAACGGGAGCTACCGTCACTAAAATCATTATCGATCATCAAGAAAACATAGTTGAAGGGGTTTTTTATGAAATCGAAAAAGGGAAAGAACAACCGGCTTATGCGAAACGAGAAGTTATTTTAACCGCTGGAGCGATAAATAACGTGAAGTTATTGCATCTGTCGGGCGTCGGGCCCAAGGAGGAATTGGCCAAGCACAATATCTCAACTCTTATCGATCTACCTGTCGGGCTTAATTATCAGGATCAAGTAACAACAGGTGGATTGGCTTTTACGATGGGTGAGGTAGCTTCTGTCAGTGAATCGGAGATCATTGAAGATTTTAAGACTTGGTTCCAAAGCCGCAACGGCCCTCTAGCTTCTCGCGGCATCAATCAGATATCAGCTTTCATTCAGTTATTCGAAAACAAAGTAGCTCCGGATGTAGAGTTGGTCTTGGAAGGCAACTATCTTCGAAGTGATAAATTTATGCTTACCAATATTAGTATACACACGGCGGAAGAAACGAATATGCCGTTGTCCTATTACAATTTAGTATTAGTGAAGCCTGTGTTACTGAAGCCTAAAAGTACGGGAAAAATAACTCTAAACAAGAGAAATCCTAAGTATGGACGGCCCGTTATACAAGCTAATCTACTGAAAGAGTCAGAGGATTTAGACGCCATAGTAGACAGTATAGATGTCGCTCTTCAATTATTAAATACTAATGAAATGAAAAGAGCGGAGATTAAACTAGCACCTTTCGATTTATTCCCTTGCGATAGACTACATAATAGGGATCAGTGGAATTGTATCGCGAGACATTACACTAAGGCTATGAGTAACCCAATCGGTACTTGTCGTATGGGATATAACAGTACGAGTTCTGTCGTTAGTTTCAATTTGAGAGTTCACGGTCTAGAGAGACTGAGGATTATGGACGCTTCTGTGATGCCGACACATGTCAGGGGAGGAATATACATTCCTACTGTTATGATTGCGGAGAAGGGAGCAAAGTTGATTCTTAATGATTGGCAAGAAAATAAGGGGAATTATTATAGTGGTAGATGATACAGGACTACACAAACAACTGTGATGCAATTAATTTTCTGTAAATAAAAAATGAAAACTTAATACCAAATACTTTTTATTAAATCACTCGCTTTTTCAGCGATCATTATAACCGGTGCTGCCGTCGAACCCCTCGTTATTTTAGGCATAGTTGATGCATCTACTACTCTAAAATTTGTGGTCCCATAAACTCTCAAACTACTATCGACCACCGATTCAGGATCTTTTGGAGGTCCCATTTTGCACGTTCCAGCGTAGTTGTGAAGTGGTTTCGAAAAGTGTCTGATGATACACGACCAAAACTCCTGTGATACTCTTTCATGATTCCTACATTCATTGTTTAAGATCGGTTTAGGATCGAATTCGTATTCCGCCGTTTTAAAAACGTCCGTATCGAAGAGCTTCACTATTTCTTGTATTCCTTCTAACAACTTCTTTTCATCTGTCGTATCTTTTAGGAAGCTTGGGTAAATTAAAGGTGTACCGTAAATAGGATCTGTCGCATTCAATATTACTTGGCCTCTGCTCTTCGGCGTCAACAACGAGACGCACATGTCCATTCTATCGTAGTACATGTTGGAGTCGTGACCCCGAAATCGGAATTCAATGTCCGGTGTTCCCAAAATATCTGATATGCTAGACTCCATGAATGCTACCACTTGGTAGTTCGCCGAGAGAGGACCGATGCCTTTCGTGTAATACGTCGTGATATCCTTCAATTTTTCCGGGAATTTTGTCGTCGTGGCTGTCCGGGTCAGCTTAATAATCGGCAAACATACAGACAAATGATCTTGGAAGTTTCCGCCCACAGGTAAGTCGTATAAAACTGGTATATTCAAATACTCTAAGTAGTCCCTCGGCCCTATTCCGGACTGCATGAGCAACTTCGGTGAATTAATCGCGCCGGCGCTCATTATTACTTCTTTTAAAGCTTTTATTTTTGATTTTGTACCGTTCTTTATATATTCTACACCGATCGCTCTTAAATTATCCCTATGTTCTTCAAATATAATCCTGGTGACTAAAGCTTCCGTTTCGATAACGATATTAGTTCTCAGTTTTCTAATAGGTTCAACGAAAGCCGTGTACGCGCTCACTCTTTCACCGAAGTAGGACATGCTCTGGATTCTCATGAAGCCGAGCTGAGTCCTGCCGTTGATGTCAGTATAGTTGTAGCCGAGCTCGTTGAAGGCGCTGAGCAAGACGTCCACGTTGTCGTCCACGTGGGGGTACCTGCCGACGTCCAGAGGCCCCTGAGTCGAGTGGAAGTACTTGTTCTTCGATATGTCTTTGTCGTAGTTCCCCTCGGAGTATTTGAAGTAAGGCAACACTTCGTTATAGCTCCACCCTTCGTTGCCATTAAGTGCCCACTCGTCGTAATCGGCGGGGCTGCCTCTTATGTACGCCATTTCGTTAATTGACGACGTCCCACCGAGGACTTTGCCTTGTACAACTTCGCAGCCTTTCTCCATCCGGTTTTGACAGAATCTGAAATAAAACTTGAATTAACAGACATATTGTAAATAAGATGCATAATTTTGTTTTATTTACCCTTTCTTAGGCCTCATCGAGTACTGCCAGTCTAGTGGCGAACTCTGGAATTCACTCGTGAGCGCCGGAATGAGTGTCATTTTAGGTTCCTCCGCTCCAGCTTCGATCAAAAGTATCTACAAATATGTAAACGCTATGAGGTTTCTGTTGGCACTTGCTCTAAGTAAAAAATAACATGGTATTGGCAGAACACGGGTACCTTCCACTTCCTGTTCTCGGAGAGGCGGCTGGCGACGACGCAGCCAGCCGTGCCGCCTCCTACAACCACGAAGTCGAATTCCACGTCACTCACTTCGAATTTCTCTGGCGATTCCTCGCTTTCCAAATACTTGTAGCGTAATTTCGGTAACACTTTCAATTTGCTCTCGTGATCCGTAAGTTCTTGCTTATTGTTACCGAAGTAGTCGATTTCGGGACCCAAGTGCCCGTACAGGGTGTGCACCAGGGAGATGAGGAGTATAGCGGTGGGCGCGCACTCGATCCTTCCGTCACAAATCTTGCAGAGGTCTTCAGTTATGTTCGCGGCTGCGGACATTGCATTCTATTCACTTCGCTATTCGAACACACACTACATTTTAACACTATAATTGGATTCACAAAAGAAAATTAATAAAAAAATTAGAATCATCTTTGCTCTTCATGAAACGTAATATTCATTTAAATGACCATTTATTTTCACCGGAAGTACGCGATTCTAGATTCAAATCTACATTCAACGCTCGGTATGTACGCAATTGTTTCAATGTCTGTCTGTCCAATGCCTCTCGCGACCTCAATTGATATGCGTATCAAAAGACACTTTGTTTTTTGTCACTGATAAAGGAACAAAGACGACGGAGCCACTGGAATAGCAATAAAAACTAGTGTAACCCTAAAGAAGCGTGGCGCGTATGGCGCAGAGGGATGCCGATGTTTGTCCGCTGACGAGTGTCGTCCGTAAACATTTGTGTTGATGCATTGTTTAAGTTCCACGAGTTTTTCTATGTTGAATTCCGAGGAATATTATTATTACTCTCTTGGAGAATCGCATTTACGTCTAACGATTTTTTTTAAATAATGTAGGTTCTAGACAAATTTTAATTAAAGGCTTTGCTCTGCAAGTGTAAGTTTTTATATCCCCTTAAAGTATAGGATGTTTCGGACTGCTCCCGAAAACAAACACGAGTGATAGTACTAACGATACTTGATGAAGAGACTAAAGAAATCGATCTTGACTAAAAAAAAGACATATTTTTAACATATTTTAAAACGTTTTATTAGCATTATTTACACTCCATAATGTTAGTACAGCTAAATGAAACGATAGTTTTATTAAAAATACATTACTTTACTAAAAAAAGGAAGCAGCAATGAAACATGGTAACAAAAACAGCTGGACTAAGATGATGAAGTGAAATAACGCTAATAAAAAAATTTAGAAATATGATTTTTTTTAGTCAGGATCGAAATTTATTCCGTCCTTTCATCAGAGGTGTCATTAGTACTATAACCTGTTTTCGTTTTCTGGAGCAGTCCCCAATCATTCTGTATATTAAAATTACTAATATTAAATTTTTTTCTGTTTCGAGAAAGAAGCAAATAAGATGCCGCAATAAGTAGTTTCCTTAATTAATAGTTTAAATAATTTCGCTTATAAAGACGTAGTCTATAAGCGCCTTCATAGACCTATTTATCCCTTCACCAATATCCATCAAAATCGGTTCAACAATTAAAGAGGGAAAGCGACACAAAGAAACGTACTTTGTGTTTGTAATACTAGTTAAGATACGTAGCAATTTATTAAATATTTACATAGTGTGAGGATGGTGAAGGAAATTGAAGTTAAAACGAGACTGTCTACTTCTGCGACATTAAATCTATCGAGCATTTAAATATTTTGAAACAGGATGCAACTGCGTGCGAGATAAAGTCTACGAGAGACGAGTTTGGTAATTTTAAAACAATTTAAGGTTGCATGTTAGGTTATGTAATAACGGTCTCCAATGTTTTCGACAATTGTGTACGTTAATGGCGTTCGTAAAAACGATGCCATTGCCCAAATAACAATAAAACGATACGATATTCGTAAATTTCGCTCATTAAAATAATTGAGGAATTAGCTCCGGGCGGCCAACTCATTAAAACAGCTATAAGCATATTATTGTTACTGCGAAACGATTCTAGACAATGACAGCGATCATATTACGCGCTTATGGAATAGCCGGAACACCCTCAACGGGCCCTGAGTGCACCCCGGCTTATTTAGCGCAGCGCCCTCTCTGGGCAGCGGCCGGAACTTAGTTTATGCTAAGCCGCCGCCAGAGCCTTATGGTCGGGCTTAGTTTCAATACATTTTGCGGATTCGTATTGAAATCGAATTATTCCCACCGACAATTCGACTGTTAAATTTCATGGGCTTTTGCTAATTGAAAATTATTGACGTAATTTTGAGACCCGCGAAGCTGTTTGCTGCAATTTGTGCACACACTCGATGTTGTGTAATCAAGAGGAAATATAAATAAAAGTTGACTCATAAAATGTACGAATTCCAGATCTGGTTAAATACTTATTCAGAAACTAGTTTAGCGAGCCCCGTTTAGAGGCTGGTCAAGTGCGAGTCGACCGGTAGATGTTCACAGTCCGTTGGAATTTGGGCTTTCTACAAACAAAACGACGAATTAGAGATGGCCTAACCGCGAATGTGCCTCGACGTGGAGTAAACGATTCATTCATGCTTTAGGCTCACGTCTTTATGGATAGAATTCTTTTCTATACGACTATATATAGATCGATATGACATATTTAGACAATTCGAAGCAACTCGGCCCATTCGAAGGAACGCCAATCTAATATCAGAAAACATAGTAGATAATGTCCCGTAATGGTAGGGTAGGACTGCCCGCGGCGTGCGTGACTCCCAAATTGAGGTAGATCTCACAAGGAATTCGGTGGGACCCACGAACTTGCTGATATTACAACCGACTTCCGTTATTTAAACCACAAACTAAAATCTTAATTCTTTTTTTAAACCGTTCTTCGACTTCCATCCTTCCAGTATTCTTTGGTTTTACGTAATTCTAGAGTATTATTTTAGCACCTCTAAAAACTGGTGTAACATTATTACTTTCAAAGAAATTCCTAATTTTTTAATCATTTATTTTATTTTTATTTATTCTAGTATTGTGACACGTGTGCATATTAACAATATTATATTTAAAACGAAGACTGTTGATAGTACTCATGACACCTTTGACGATAGCAAGGAAAAAATAGAACCTGACTAAAAAAAATAATATTTTTAAAACGTTTTATTAGCGTTATTTCGCTCCATCTAGTTAGTCCACCTGTTTTTGTTATCATATTTTATTGCTTGTTCTTATTTTTAGTAATCTAATGTTTTTATGAAACTATTGTTTTATTTAGCTGTACTTACATGATGGAGCGTAAATGATGCGAATGAAACATTTTAAAAATGTCTTTCAAGTCAGGATCGATGTTTTTCCGTACCATCATCACAGGTGATGATTACTATAATCTGTCTTCGTTTTCGGGAGCGGTCCCCCATCAACCTGTATAAATTGATATAAACTATATGTACATTAATTACAGATTACCATGTGTAGCTACTTAAAAGCCATCAATCTTATTATTTTGGTAATGAAATCGCTCCACAGTCTATATCGAATCGATAATGACCGATAACAATAGCTAAACAGGGAAATACGAGAGATAACGCGAGTTCGGGAATTCTATTAAGAGTTATATTAATTCCCACCAGACGACACGCTACGTAATGAGTAAGGCAGGGTGCACACTTATGCAAAGCCGTGCGCCATATACAGGATGTTTGGGGTCTGCTCCCGAAAACGAAGACGGGTGATAGTACTAATGACGCTTTTGATAAAGATATGGAAAAAATCGATCCTGACTAAAAAAAGACAAGCTTATAACAGTTTTTATTACATTATATACGTTCCATCTTGTAAGTTCAGTTAAATAAAACGATAGGTTCAAAAAATATATATTACTTTAATAAAAAAGAATCAGCTATGAAGCAGGATAACAAAAACAGCTGGACTAACATGATGGAGCAAAATAACGCTAATGAAACGATTCAAAGATATGATTTTTTTTAGTCAGGATCGAATTTTATTCCGTCTCTTCATCAAAGGTATCATTAGTACTTTCGCCTGTCTTCGTTTTCGGGAGCAGTCCCCAAACACTCTGTATAAAACATTCAATATGAGAAACGTCGTAAAACGGGAAAAGTTGTCTTGGGCCCTAGAATAATCTTAACTAAATATTCTGAAAGAGTTTGCTATTTTTAAATATTCTCATCTGATTTACAACGAATATTAGAAGTTTTATATATTCAGAGTAGAAAAAACAGACACAATGCTAGTTTGGAAGTGATGTCCAATGTTCTGTATTCGGGCGGTCTGCTCTCGGCCTTATTGTAAATCACGAACAGAGACGGCCGTTGATAATTTTTGATAGATGTTGCCGTTTGACACGACATACGCCTTTTGAGTCCCTTCGCCTTAGATTTTAACGTCTGAGTATTCTGGCCTAATTGCTTGTACAGAGCCACCTATGCGTACGGACCAA
>JAOSYY010023094.1:0-16190 GCA_025727935.1 Hebomoia glaucippe
ATTCTGACAGATGACAATATCCGTTGACGTAATCGAGTAGGTATTCAATAGATGCCATTTTGTTAAAAGCACAAACGATTCATAATAAGAATAATGCTTACTAATTACAATTTAATGTAACAAAAACCTTAGCCACAGCGACACGTGGCCAAGTCATCTAGTATTAACATAAGTTTTGACATTGTGACTGTTAAACGTGTTATCGCTAAAGGCCTTTCTTATTACTATATTTTTTTAAATTCAAATGCCTACATCATAATTTGAACGTCACAAAATATCTTCTAAAGTTTTAAGCAAATAATAGCTATCTACTATAATGACTTGCAGTCGAAAAAAGTAAATATTATATCTTGCAGTAATTGACAAATAATATATGCAAAAATATTTTTTATGACCTAAAGTCTATTTTCTGAAACTATACAAATAAATGAGTAATTGAATAAGAAGGTAAGAAAGTTTATTATAATATAATAATTCACAAATGGCGTTGGACATCATAAAAGACTGTTTCATTAAAATTCTAAGATTTTTTGTAGTTAGTAATACATATGTTTTTATGAAATGAATATGCATCTTTATATTCCAATGTCCTTCAAACAATTTTTAAAAAATTAACCAATAGATGAATACGGTGTAATCGGCGTCCACTTTATAGATATACAAGTCTATTGTCTCTTAGCGAATGTACTGTTTTATTTCGCCCCGCTTGGAAACAAAAGAAATGTTAATATGTTCAAGAAAATTTTCTTTATTATAATGGATGATATTTTCAACTTCGTGTTGCGGTCTCAGCCAAAAACGAGAGCATTGTACATTTAAATAACTTTATTTTATACATGTTTACAAAATGAATATCCATGTGTAGATAGGGATACATTATATAAATTAAGGACAGCCGTAGCTTTGTTGTGGATCCAGTGATGGGTATTTAGAACCAGACGTCTCGACTACAAACCCTTAAAATCGGTTTTATAAAAATTTAATAAAGAGAAATACAAAGTAATCAGGTAAATAAATAAAAATGTGTGTCTGCCTTATCGAACTTCACTTTTTATAGAACTGATGCTCTAAAGGATAACTTCCTTAATGGCGTTGTGATAGAAATGATGACGTAGCTACAAATATTGAGTAAGGGCTACGAATTTAGATATGTGGAGAGACTGAATGACAGAAGTTTGACAAAACAGATATACAACAAAATATTACACTGAACGACCATTGCTGGGTCACCACGGTCCTATGATACAGTACAATGTATGATAGTAGAGTGGTACTACCATTTGATGGTAGATGTAATTATTTAGTGATTGTAGCAGATAGTTTAAATACACTCGACATTAAGAAATACCATAATGATCTACCGATCATGTATAACAACTGAATATGGAGTAATCACAAACTACGTAGTTAGTTAAGAGCGCCGGAATATTTTACAAGGCGTGTGAACATAACAATCATTATCGTTAAAAATAAATGTAACGTTGTTTTCCACTGAAACAATGTGGTGTATTTACATAATGTGAAATTCATCAAAGATTATATAAATAAATAATGTGTAAAAGTGGCTGTGTACCTAATTTATCAAAATCTCATAATAAAACAATAATTTTGACTACTAACTATTCTCGCGGCTTTCGACTCGACAAATGTACCTTATTTTTTTATAACCTTCATATGTGCTCAATAGCTCTTAATGGCAGGTGATTCTTTATTAATATCAATTATTCTTATTGAAAAATTAATTATTACAGAATAACTGTGTATTCTTAAATAATTCTTTATTAAATAATGAGTCGTTCTTACATTCACTATTCTATAAAAGTTTCAACATAGCTTTTTATTGGATGAAACAAACAAATATTAACTACTGTGTCGATCTTTTTTTTTATTTTTTGTGTTCGGAAACTCATAAACTGCAACCGAAACACGCATTACTGCTCTCCAAGGCTTTTCCGTCTATGAATAATAGTTCGTGACCTGAACGGAGGTTTGAAATAACTCCCAAACGTTTAACGCTCAATAACTAGATGTTTTAGGAAAAGAATATTGAAGATGTAATAAAAACAATCAAAGACTGGTGATTAAACCTTTCGAATTTGTCATAAGTAGTATACACCACGACACCAGATAGTCATTTAAACCTGTTTTTCTTACAGTTTAACTAAAATATATATATATATTAAAATATTAGTAAATTACATTTTGAATTGATATACACAGAATACGTTATTTCTTATAAAATATTACTTGTACATCGAGTAATATGGAGAAATAATTGAGTAAACTTTCTACATATTGAAAAGATAAGGCATAAACTAAATATTTAATAAAACAATAACTCTTAATACCTATCTAATTAAAACATACATATATATACAACACCTTTGTGAGAATGAAACTATTTCGTTTTATCTTCTCGTTAATAATATTTGCAAGATGGAAGTCGAAGAGCAATGTACCAGCGAGGTACTAAATTCTAAGGAAGACAAAAGCGTTAATTTTGGACAAAATCTATACTCAATAGTTCATAATGCTGTTAATGATATTATTAAAAAAGAAGGATATATCAGTTACAACGTTCATACGAAAGCGATAATTCCAGATGGCGGAAATTATTTAGCAAGTTTATATGAAATAGATATAATAGGAGTAACTGTACATGATAAAAAAGAGACAAATTTGTTTTTAAAACAAGCTATACCATCAGAAGGTTTATATGATTTCCTAGATATAGAAGGAGCATATTTAAAAGAGGTTTATTTTTACACAGAATTATCGATTATTTTTGATAAATTACAAACAGAAGCTAGTATTCCCTCAAATAAGCAGTTCAAAAGTGTAAAGTGCTATAGCGAATCATGCTCACAAGCAATAATCATGGAAAATTTGACAAAAAAGGGATATAAAGTTCCATTCCGCATGGACGTAATGTCTTTGGATTTTGCCCAATTATCCGTACAACAGCTAGCAAGATTCCATGCTTTATCCTTTGTGGTACAAAAGAATATGCCAGAATATTTTCATAAGAAAGTGAAAAATATTAAAACTATTTTAAACTTAAATGACAAATATATAGAACTGGCGATAAAGAGCACCAAAACAACTGTTAAACATTTTCATGAAGATATAAGAAGAGAAATATTAGATGATTTACCAGGGCTAATTCAAACTATTTCTAAATATGTCACTGAAAAAGTATCATCAGTAAACTGTATTTGTCACGGCGATTTTCGAATGAATAATATATTGGGTAAAGATGAGGTGAGTCTCTATTACATATTATAAATTGATACATTACTTACAATTCTTATCGTTAAGGTTCTTCTTCATTCAATCCTAAGCTTA
Source organism: Hebomoia glaucippe (assembly GCA_025727935.1). Classification (NCBI taxonomy): domain Eukaryota; kingdom Metazoa; phylum Arthropoda; class Insecta; order Lepidoptera; family Pieridae; genus Hebomoia; species Hebomoia glaucippe. Next base: position 3,346 of record JAOSYY010023094.1, read on the forward strand.
AAATCCTATACTCTCATTGTGGGTTTTTTTTGCTCTCTCGTCAATGTGAGGTGCTATTTACCCCATTTATTTAAAAGTAATTAACTTTTACTTAACCGTACGTGTAACGTAGATTTAATAATTCAAAGTGTTAGTAAAGACTGTATTAAAGTTAGAATGTGTCAATAGTCTTCCAATATATTATTTGCTTAGTGCAAAACGATAATTTTTTGTTCACTTTATTCACGATATAGTTCTTTTTTCCAGGTTTCAAATTTTATTGATGTTCTTTGCAAGCTTTATAAAATTAAGATGTTTTAAAAATAAGTAGGAAATGATTTTAAGAAATACTCCAATTTTATATTTTTATTAGAACAATCCTATTTTTTACTTACCCTCGCTTTCGTAAACTTAGCAATTGTTTTAGTACTGGCTATATCATTTAATTTACTTTAAATGTTTTTATTACAGTTTGGTGATATTATTGACGTAGTTCCAATTGATTATCAGTTTCTATACTATGGATGTCCAGTTACTGACCTACTTTATCTTCTATACTCATCATGTGATGCGAAATTTAGACAACTACACGAAAGAGACTTAAAAAGCCTGTATTGGCATACAATAAAAGATTTCTTAAGATATTTTGACATTAATATCGAAAATGTAATCCCAAGAAATGTATTCGAAGAAGATTATGAAAATATGCGAGACTTTGGCTTTTATGTGACGTTTGTTTTGCTACCACTTTGTTTCATTGATGAGTCCAAGGTGATTGAGCCTGGAAGTGATTTAATCAATGAAGATTTTCATCTTGATAAAAGGTTTTTTGAAAGGGTAGCTGGGCTACCCGAGGAGTATAAGATATTTAAGAATAAAGCAAATAATCTGAAACTGCGTAAAAATTATTAGATGATTAGACGTCTTCCGAGGACATACGGAAATTCTAGTCCTTTTGATGAATTTTCCATTGTATCTCAACGTTCCTTAGGTTATAAGGACTATAAAACTGAACTATATCGATCCAACATCGATTAGCAACGTAGATAGTTTTAATTCAATAAATCATTACTGTATTTTACAAACATATATATGTATATTTGTATACTATATATTGTGAACAATATTCAATATTTGTTATTCCTTTAAAAGTTTTAATAAATTCTTTATAATTCATAAAAGATGTATCCTTTAACTGAAATGTTTTCCTTACACTTTTATAATGAATCCTCAAACTGTACATAAAATTTTTTAGTCTCAATATCAAAATTGTGTTGGAAATAATAATAATTGTGAGACTAACATTGTTAGGTTCACCCCGCACGTTAAATTTTCTTATCTTTAGCAAATATGCAGTTTCTTTGATTTATAGTAGTAAAACTAGTATTAGAAAACTTATAAAAGGATATAAAACAATAGGATTTATAATAATTATAATATGTGGTTAAGTTTAAAAGAACTCCAAACTACAAGATCTGCACCCACCATTAAAAAATATGTATAAGTTGAGAATAAATAATGAAGTAATTTTTTATAACCATTTCCAAAAAGTTATCCTTCAAAACTCTACGATAAGATATATGTTAACCTATAGAATTAATTCAAGTTGTATAATTCTCCAAATTGTGTTCTCTACATCTGAACCTTAATGTAAAATAAAAAAATCGAAATAATAGCAAAACCGAGAGTATTTACCGCTTTTACATTTACTACGTCCATGACTTAATGAAGTTATAATTTGTGACTCTTTAATTCTCAATTATATTTTAAAGGTATTGAATTATTTACTAGATATAGAGACCCTATTTTTTATTTATTTACAACTTGTAGACAAAGTAATTAATTATTATCCACATAAAGCGAAACGGGATTATTTACAATATTTCTGTCTTTTTTTCAATATATAATAGTTAATTAGCTATCTGTTCTATATATTTTTTGATCTCACATTATTAGGGCAATAAGAGCGAAACAATCGCTTTTTTGTTAAAATTCTTGTTTAATTTTTTATTGTTAAAATTTTAGCTTTTTTATGTAATGAATCTTACGTGCGCTAATTATCTGAATATTACAGTGCCGTTTAAATGAAACTAACAAAGTCTGGGAGCAACGCCTATCTCCAGAGAGGAAATCTACTTCGAGGACACTTTTAAAATAGAATTGCGAAAATGCGACTAAACATGAAAAAAAATTTTTACAGAGAGATATTCGCCCATTTGCCGGGAAGACACAATACAAATTTAAGGCTTACATAGATTTCGCATAGATGCCAATGTCAAACCTATACCAAATTAAAATGGGACAACACGGGGAGAACTAGCTTTCAAATTAAAAAAAGAATAATCAAAATCGGTTTACGCAGTCGATAGTTCTGCGGCAATAAACATTAAAAATACACATGAATCCTCGTTTTTTGAAGTCTGTTGAAAAAATACATTTATTGCCATCTCTCAACAACGACACGTACTATAATCAGAGAACTTTTAAACAGATAAAGTTTGCTAACTGGCATTTTGGTATATTTAGTTGAATTTCGTGTTTTTAAATATTTACAATATATTGTAGACGATTTGCGGTATGTAGGTATAGTAGATATAGTACAAGAGACCAGGACATTCGAAAGTTTTACTTGGTGTGTTCAAACACTATGCATTAGAAATAGTTCAAACCGGTTCGGTACAGATTAAAAATAATGCAATGCCGGCGTTCTATATTCGATTTTAAAAATTATAATTTAGAGTATATTTTACCGTGTTTTAATTTTATCAGTTCTACTGAACAAACTGACGTTTGTCAGTAGTTTCCCACGTGATTGAGTATTTTGCTCTGATATCTAAGATAAGTTTTCATAAATATTTATTTGAGTGTTAAGAACTAGTAACTATGTGTATAAGTTATTCGTTTTATATCTACGTATTGACAAATGAATTAAAATAACCTCAAAATAGACAGTGTAATATTTATGTTAGTAAATCATGTGTTGATAAAAAAATACTTACAGTGTGTGGTTTAGTGTTTGAATAAATTCAAAATGGAAGAACAAAAGAGAATAGTTTTGGAGGATAGTTTACCTAATATTCAAGATTGTATTAGAAAAGTAATTGATCAAGAAGGTTATGTTAACTACGACATTTGTATAAACAATATTTCGACTTCCGGTAACAATTTCATGGGTGAATTATATCAAATTGACGTGAAAGGTTCAACTGCCGATGGCAAAAAAGAAACAAGTATTTTTATCAAGAAAATCATAAATAATGATGACTTTAAAGTTTATTCCATACCAGAAGTGTATGCTAAAGAAGCATATGTATATAATGAACTTGCTGAAGTTTTTGAAAATATCCAAAATGAAATTAATATGCCAGTTGAAGAAAGATTTAAATTTGTATACAGCTATAAGGAAACTGATATAAATGCTATTATATTAGATAATGTAACAAAGAAAGGTTATAAACAAACAAATAGATTTGATTTAATTTCTCTGCAATTCTCAGAAATGTCTTTGAAAGAACTCGCTAAGTTTCATGCTTTGTCGTTTGTTTTAGAGAAACAAAATCCTAAATATTATGATACTAAAATAAAAACAATAAAGCAATCGTTTGTTTATGACGATTATTGGAATGAATTTGTAGAGAAAATGTGTAAAATATCAATTAGTCATTTAAACGAAGACTGTAAAGAGCGAGTTCAAAAATTTATACCGATTTCTTTAGAAAAATATCCTCTGTATATGACAGGTGGATTATGTTCTATAAAATGTTTGTGCCATGGTGATTATAAAATGAATAATGTTATGGCAAAGGAATTGGTATGCAAGTTCTTTTAATATGTATAATATCAGCGATGTCTTGCGGTTTTAGTCTATTTATTCATAATGATGGTGATCATGATAAAATAAAAGTAGCCTATGTTTTGGGCAGTAACAGTACCTAGCTTGTAGCAACTCTCAGTAAACGTCTCGAAATAATTAGTCCAGCTGTTTCAAAGACAAAGCGGAACAAACAAAAACGGAATTCTTTTATCAATTGTGTTTTTGATTATAGACACCGTACTCATTTGCATTCAGAACAAATTGTTATTTTTCTATTACGAGCAAACACTTCAATTATAGATGTATAGATTGTTTGTGTCAGATGTTTTGTGAGCACACAAGTATGAAGCTAACTTAATCGTATATTTGATCTTAGCTAAAGGGCATCGTATTCCAATATCATGTCTACAAGTACTTGTAGTTACTATGCAAGTTTCTTGGTTTACTGTTCATTATTTTAAGATTTTTACATTTATTGAATACAGCTAAATTACGTATTCTTTTAATTGTACGTCTTTATCTCATTTCTGGCCTGATCAGAATATCTGATATATAAATAATTCTCTCGAGTGCAAAAATACCAACTTGCTAGTATATAAAAATCAAAAAAATACGCACAAAAGTATGTCTGTCACAAGCCATTATTACTTAGAGTAATACAACTAAGTTATATAATACAACAGTATCTTTATAAGATCTAATCAACTGGCAAGCAATTCTCAATGTAGACAAGCAATCACTAGGTATAACGAGTTAACTTTTTCTCCCAGTTCAGTGACCACTTTATATCCTTTGCGGGAAGTTTGGGTCACAAAACAATACTTTTATCTCATCAAATTTGACTTGTTCGTGAGTTCAGATGAGTCATCTTTGGGTTTTCAGATAATAAATAACCTATTTTTATACAAACTTTTTAAGGAAAGAAATTTTTCATGATTGCTTTTTTTATTGATTTGATTGAGGTTTTAGTTTGTTATTGTTGAAAATTTTCATTATATATTATACATATACTAGATACACTACGAGTATATCGTTGCGTATTTATTTTCTACACATCCGTAAACTGTCAAACCATGACCCTCGTTAAATGGTACTTCCCAATAAATCTTACTGTTTTTATAGCAAATTTATTAAAATCGATCACAGCTTCATAATTAATATATATATATATATTAATTATGAAGCTATATATATATATTATACAAATGAATATATATATATATATACTATTTATATATATATTCATTTGTAGTTAAAATCAGAGATTAACTAGCGTAATTCTGGACGTAAAGTCGATTATCACAATGCACTGATAACAATTGTTAGTGAAATCCAATTAGTGTTGAATAAACCGAACTGACGAATTTGCTCAAATGCTTCATTTTATTGTATAAAATTGCAAGCGTTGATTATATAACAGACTCCTATTAGAGTCAATATTATTCAGTAAATTACTATGTGTGTTTATGTGGAAGCATTATTTTTAAACATGCAAATGGTTCAATAGGAATTTTAGTATGCCAAATGAATACATAAGATAGAAGATTTTAAGCCTTAGTTTAATCTTACGCAAATTTGGTAAAATAAATTAAACGCTACTGAATAATGAGGGTAATGTTTTAGCCTGTAGAATATTTTAACCAGTGACAAATTTGTAAATTCGCCAATTTTGCTGAAAACTTAATTTAACCGTTTAAAAAAATGACGTTCTTTTTTATACTTTCCACATAAGGTACTTTAATTATGCCAAAAAGCGTGCTTCAGTTTCTAGTTCCATTATAATATTCAATCAACTCTAACTTTTATAAGAGTTCACATGTGACATCATTCACGTATAATTTTGTGTCATAAATCTTTACTCGTGAAAAATTCTTAATTTTTCACACCAATTAGTAGCTTAAAAAAAAGTCGAGGACAAACATATAAATATTTTTAAATACATTTAATTAATGATATTTAAATATTTTCAGAATGGCGAATTATCTGATGTGGTACCAATCGACTATCAACAAATATACTACGGAAATCCGATAATTGATCTTATATATTTTATATATGCTGCAAGCGACAAGTTTTTCAGAAAACAGTATCTTCATCACTTAAAGAATGTTTACTACTGTGCCTTTGGAGAATTCCTGAGCAAATTTGAAATTGATGTAGAAATTGTGTACCCAAAAGAAATGTTCGAGAAATGTTTCAGTCAATGTTTGGACTATGCGTTGATCTATACATTATATTTTTATCCGTTTTTCTTTGCCTCTGAAGATGAATCACCTGATGGGAAAGATGATTTAATGGAAGTCACAATCAAAGTTGATGAAACGATGAAGAACAGAATTCAAGGCGTTGTAGATGATTTTATTGAGTTTGGAATAATATAGATGACACATTAAATTATGAAGAAATAACTTATGAAGAATTCAAAATCGTAGAACTCCAATTTATACGTAATTAGTACCTTATGTATCAAAAATATAAATAATAAACTCACATTTTTTTTACATTTCCGTAATGAATAATGAGTACTTGTTAAATTTTTTAAAGAATAAAATAAATTGTCTATTCTAAAAATATAAAATACATAAAAAAATATGGCGTTTCACGTAACCTAATTGCATATTTGGAGATGAATGAAAATGATTTATTTTCAGTGTATTACAACTTAATTTTGTTTTAGAAGTCCAATGTTAAATTCATATATTTCTTTTGTTTTATAACAATTCTCATTTATAACGGATACTGTCAGTATCCTGTAGTTCCGAGACAGTTAAAAATTTATATTCTTGGTACATACATATATATTAATACCAAGTAGTTATGCCACTGTATAATCAAAATCTTTGATACAGCCTAAGCATTATGAGACAAGATTTCAATAAATGAGAATTAAATTAAGATCTAAGAATTAACTCACAAACATCTTAGTCCCAAGAATATAATTTACATTTTCAAGCAATATAGTTTTCTCAATTCTGACATTTATTTAAATGAAGCAAAGTACAATTGGCATCATTTAAATGAACCTCGTGCATGTAAATTATGTCATAAATGTAAATTGTGAATTGAGATTTACCGATTCATTTACATGAAAGGGTCAAATGTTTACCAAACAAGTTGGTAAAAAGGGGGTCTTTATTTCAATCAGAATAATTCTAATTATGAAAGGAAGGTAAGTGTGCATATAGTTCAGCTATAGCAAGTGATGCCTATTGCCCATGGACACCTCGAAGACCAGTAGATCTAAGAGACACCTTGCCAACCTTAAGGCCGTTAGTGACATCCTGCTGCTGGCCTTATTTATTTTTATTTCGAATATTCGGATTCTGTTAATATTTTTCTTAATATTGAGATAATTATTCTTAAAACGTTCTCATTTGTTCCACTTGTAACTAACAAACTATGTAATCCTAAATAGTAAGTGAATTTTAATTTATCCAATTCTTATATTTGTCGTATGCCAATGAAACTTTGAATAGGTATACAATATTTTGTGTTATACAAATTACATTAACATAATTTAATATTTTTATTTAATTTTATGATGCAGCTGGGATCTGACGCGTAGCTATAGGTAATATATTTTAATCGTCCTTCATCTTAATCAGACAAGCATAAAGACTCGTTGAATTCAAGGAACCTGTGATTCATAATAATCATTTAAAATGTTTTGTTGACATAAGAACATTAAAGACCTTAGTTTTCAGCCATTACGAATACATCAGTGACCTCAATAAAATGTAGAAATGACTCTCAGCCTCTATATTCAAATCCACAACTCTTAGTCGATATAATAGATCGTAAAGTAACACTCATTTTACATTTTCATGATAAATCACGTCGCCATATTCAAAGCAATATGGAACAATTGTTACGAATATAGTGCATCGTGAAGAAATATTGCCAACAAGGGAGATTGTGCCAGCACATTTTACAGCTTAGAATATAAACTATATGCTTGCAAAATGGATTTACAAAGTATTCATTTTAAGCTGGGTTGCTATCGACAATAGATGTTGAGTCACGAGCGGTGAGCGGATTGTACGATCAAAAGTAAATGTTCCGATAACGTAACAACTAAAGAATACTGCAAAAGAATAGACGTTTATATTGGTGTTATTTCTTTTCAAGAAATTATTATTATATAATCGCGCAGCAAAAGTTTATGCTTTTTCTCTCGCACATTAGTCCATCTTGTATCAAAGCTATTGTTATCCCGATAGAAGTATATTATCTCCCATTAAAATATTCAAAAAGTTTCAATCATATCGTTTGTAAGCAAAACGTAATAAAAATTCTGTTTTTCTAGCCAATAAATTCGTTTCTTATGTCGTTACCCACACGAGCATTAGGATAAGTTGGTAGAAGCTTAGTACAACAACATAACACAACATTAATTATTAAACGATATGCTATCAACCAAGCTACATCTATTTCGAGCATTCGGAAATTCATACGATAAGTAAATATGAGTTTTAGAAAATATGCCCATCACCAGCCTTTAAAACTTGATTAAAAAGGACTTATTATGCATTAACTGATCCTGAAACAAACATGTCTACAATTTTACTACATTCGTCTGCCTCATGGACTCCATCCCGCTATTGGCTGTAGGTACCTGTGTATACGAGACTCTAAAATGAGTGCTTTGCATGTGAAAGGCAGTTACAGAGCCGTGATAGCGTCTTACTCGGAACAAGCTGCGTGTCTGCAAACTCTTTGTCTGTTAATGATCTAAACTGCACTGAAATTGTTTTATAGTTGAGAAAGAATTGCACTATATGTATCTCGTTCTGGTAACGAGTCGTTACGTATTTTGGGAACATTATTAACACTTACAATAATTTAAGCATGGATGTAACTCACTCTGTCCCATGCATAATCAAAGTAAATTTGATTTAATTTATTATGCGTCCTAAAACAAACATTAGCGAAAGGTTTCCTCTATGTTACGTAACGATCACCATTTACACGACCTTAAGTGTGGTAAGTTCGTAAGTATGAAAAGTAATAAATGCTTAATACTAGACAATTCTATTACATGCAATGTTTGTTTATATATAAAATTAAAATACTAGCTGTTAACCGTTAATCCCTAAGGGTCGACCACTTCGTTTTATGATTAAGAACCATCAGCCCAAACTTGTACTATATTAATCTGAATGTTATTTATTCATTAATGTTAACTTCATAATACCATAATGGCTCAAATTGCTAAAATTAAGCACTTAGAGAACACAAATTGTTGCGATAAATTAATCCGAACACGTAGAGAAGCAATCGTTCAAGATAGAAGAATTAATAGCAGTCGTGGAGTCGAAATAATTGCCGACGTAATTGAACTCTTTATCAAGACGATATCACTAATAATAAGTTAATAGTTACTAAAGTTTGATAGCTATGAAACAATAACGTTTAAATAAGTGGAAACTATTAAACTAACAAGAAACTGAATCTGTGTTCTCATCTTTTTCACAACGTGGTTTTAAACTATCCATCAGATTTTGATACGGTTTTCACTGCCATCTAGTTTTTTTTACCAAAAAAATTATATAGTCTACGTTCTTAATAATGTTTTGTATTATAAAATAAACTTTGTTTTCTTTCTAAGCGATCATTTTTATAACAGTTGTCGACAAACGAGCGTAATGATGTTAGATGATACATCAGCCATATTAAATCATTAATTATTCAATAATGACCTGTCGACCTACTTTGTTTATTAGAGCATTCAGAATGTATAGAATGACGCTGGAAAGCTTATTATTGGACATTTTTACGTTTCATCTCTAAATATTAAGGTGTTTCAAAGTTCCTCCCATACATAGAAAATTATCATAGTGAAAATAATATAAACATGTTGGACCAAATGGAAATCCAACCTATCCCTTAGGTACACTGGAAATCATATCGGGACAGGTTACGAAACCGGAATAGCATTAGCTACTTCTGTTATAGTAGTTTCGGCCGAGTTGCGTTTCAAATAAAGTGTTTATAAAGTCACGAAATCAAACCTCCAGAAAGCTTTTAAGCTTCTTCGCGTGTAATCAAACCGGATGTATTCCGCGCCGTGTCATCGATCGAAGGCGGAAATTCTGCAGAACTCATTTAAGTTGAGATGAACTTGTTACCTAACACCTTATGAATAGATAATATACGGTAGCCTGTTGTAACAAGATGTTATGTTACGTGTTTACGTATTTTGTTTAAAAAGGCAGATGTAATTACAAAAATGGAACGCTTTCTTTTCATTGATTATAACACTATATTGAAATAATCTTTTTTTTAATGATATGGGCTTATTTGGAGCATACGTCGGCCAATATCTTAAATTATAGCATACCCAATCAATTAAAAACCAAATTTACCATATCTGATATCGATCTATCCGTTTAAGAGTTACGATATTACAAACAAACATCCAGATAACCAATTCAAACTTATAACACAGCTCTTTTTTCGCCGAGCTAAAAATATCAAAGTATTAAATTTAAGTGCAAGTCATACTTGTGAACTACTAAATGGAAGTCGGGAAAAATATTTTTTAGGTTTGTTAATTAATTTTTAACATGCAACTGAAAATATTATTATGTATTTACAAAGCATATTTGGCGTCCAAGTTAGGGCTGTCATGTATACTCTGATCTGTATCTAGAGCACAAAAATAACTGTTGTTGATGTTTTATTTATAAATTCAGAAATGGTTTCTGGCTTTCAAAGACACTATCTGTTTTAATCACTTTATAAGGGTGTTTCATATTTAACATTACATGTTGATAATTAACAGTAGCAGTAACGATACTAAAAAACAGTTAAAGTAAAAAATCGTTGTAACATATAATTTAATTCATTGATTTTTATTGAAGTTTTTACATAGACAACCCTAATAGTGCCTTCAGCCCGGCTTCAGCTATATTAAACAAACATAAAGCACCAGACTTCCTCACGGCTGACCACACACATAATTTTAGTTTAAACAACTATAATTATGTAGGCCTTTGTTTTGTTTTGATTACAGCTTTTGCCCGTAGAATTGTAATTTAAGAAATTGTCTATAATTTATTAATTATTTATTTATGGACTTTAAATAGTTTGGATCTACACCTTTAATAGTATAAGGTTACAGAGTCGAAGGCCCATTACTAATTGATTTTTTATATGGCACGAGTGTTGGCTAAATGGTCCTTAGAAGTAACTTGATGTGTATTTCGTAGATGTTCCGAAAAAAACATGCTCATAGCATTGTATAATCAAAATATGAGGATTGTTTCAAAATTACAGGCATTTTATAACAATACTATTAAAGTCAGGGTAAGGGTTTACGTATAGAGCTTTAATAGTATTTTTTGAGATTGAGAGAGATTTTTGTGCCTAATCGATAATAATTTATGTGTGTAAGTATGCCACGTCAAGAAATTCCACAAAATTGTTGTTTCATGATTAAGAACTATTTACGTAATTTCATGAAACGTGCAAACAACAACTTTCATAACTGACTTCATAAAAATAAGCAAACAGCTTTTTAGGCATATATTGCTCCTAAAGCAAGCAGCTCACTGGTAGTACTTCGTTGGCATAAATTAAAAATGAGTGCACTAAAACCTCTTTGGTTGGAGCGGGAAATAGAGCTAATATTTCATGCATCGAATTCAAGAAAAAAAAGGGGTGAAATAAGACTTATCCGGATAAATCCGGATCGAACGGGACCACACTAGCCCATACCAACTTGTTTTTTCGCTGTGAAATTGAATTGGCTCTTTTTGCACTTATAATTTGCAAATTTAAACCTTTTGCGAGCTTTGTATATCAACATTATTTGATTCAAGTGGAACAAAATCAATTTTTAGAATTGCTTCTCTTAATATTGAACGTAACGTGATGATAAAAATGTGGTCCGCAGTTCATTAAATTGGAAAAGATCCTGCGAAGAATGGTCCACTGAATACTTATAAATTATAACATTTACATTTGAGTACTTATCTTTATCGTAATTTATGAGGGATCATTACTAGGGACCGAGGTTCAATTAATTATTATCGATATCACGATATTTGAAAGCTCGTCCTCCAGTAGCCCCTAGCGATTCAAGAATGGTCCCGATTAATAAAGACTAATCGCCCTATTTGATCAAACACTCAAAGGTAGATCGCTCCTGTTGTATCAATAGCTCGTTTTTAGTTTCGTATTGACTTTCGTGTACGTAGATCGGCTTATGGATTTTAAGCACCCACTAGATTTTATCTGATATGAAACAGAAAAACCATTAGGATAATTTGATGATACAAATCAGCTACCATTTATTATTTTATTATCATTTCGGGCGTTTATGGTATATAGACTGAATTAAAATGGGCATTTCTGCCCTTGTTGACATTGAAGTTCGTTTTAGCTGCTTAATCGCAATATATAAAATTACCAAACTCAAGAAACTATTTTATTAACGCTGTAATAAGGCTATAGTTTAAATATTTTATATTCTACGACCTATATCTGTAATGAAAGACGGAATAGTCAAAAATCCACATGTATGACGTTTCAAATCGTTACAGCTTATTTATATACTTTTCGAACTTAGGGAGAAATAAAGCATCACTACACGGTTTATCCTCTACAAACACAAATATTTTTTCATTAATTTGTTTTATAAATACAGAATTGAATCTGTTATACATAGAAGCTTTACACTTATCTTTTTGTTATTCATCAAACTTTATTTATACATAAAAAGGAAAGGTTAGTGTAAGAATTCCAGTTCATCCTCAATATCATTTGTCCATAAATGATTTATCGACGGTTTCTGCGTGAAAAATGTGGTATTTGCCAACAGTGTAGCTTTCAAAAGAACTATAAATTACATATGGTAAAATATTAATACATTTAGTTACATCAATTCCGACATTGAGCATTTCTCTCGTAGTTCGCAGCTACTTTTATAATCAAACAATAAACTGTACTTCAATAATATAATTTTCTTTAGGTATAATAGATATAATATGATAGATATAATAGATTTAACTTTGCCGCGCACCAAACGTCATTGAACGCGTGGTGGCTG
>JAOSYY010023165.1:0-16170 GCA_025727935.1 Hebomoia glaucippe
CCAGCAGTTCCTGAGATTAGGACGTTCAGACAAACATTCAAACTCTTCACTTTTATAATATTAGTATAGATTTATTTGTGATTTAGGGTGGTTTATGACAACACTCCCTGTGTTGCCAGACTATCCTCATTGATTTTAACTGTACAGGATGAAAAAAAGTATCTTAATTAACTCTTAATAAAATATTTGCTACTGGAAGTCCCGTCAAAATCGGTTTAACCGTTTTTGAGATTATACGGAACTAACAGACAGCTGGACGAAAATAAGTTGCGTTCGTATCACTTTCAAAGTAATTAAAAAAACCTGTTATTGTTATACTAGAAAGAAACACGTCTAATTTATTTACACGTAAACACGATTCCTTGAAAACAAACGGTGACCGTATTTTATACCTTAACAATAAGTCTTTGCGGGCTATAATCCTTATCTGATGTTTATGATTGTTGTTGAAGCAATAGAATCGATAAAGGACTGCAAATAATCGGTTGGCGGTGACCCGATTTAGGCCGGGTCACGACTTCTAAGGTGCACGGGGTGAAAGTGTGGACATTAATTTTTGCTACGAGGCGCCAAATGCTGCTGCGAGACAATCCGAATACGTGGCAAAACTATCATAACTTAATTATATAATATGACTTATGTTTTATTTGTAGGCTACTACACATAGCACATACATATATTCACATTAAACTTAACACTAACGTATATCTATTTAATTAATAATACTTATAAATATATTCAACCTCTAACGTTGTCTTAACAAAGTGTTCTATGCTTAAATTCAAATTTAAGAAATATAATATATAAAAGTCAAACTGACTTGGGAATATACAAAATGTCAAAAAATTAATATTCAGTTTTTTAGTATTTAAGAAGTCGGCGTTCATCAAATGAGGACAAACGAACCGCCACGTGATTATCTGAATGCAAATTGTGGATCAAAATATACTTTGCATTAACACGTTGAAAATTATTACAGAGTGGGATTCAAGTATTGAAAATAAAATGAAAACATTTAGTTAATATATTATATTATTAAGGCACATATTACAATGTTAATAAATTACATTTATAAAATTCATTATCTTAAATTACGAAGGCGTTAAAACGAGTGAACTTAATTAGTTAGAAGATGTAACGAATACAATCTGATAATTAAGCGATGTTCTTGTATTTGGTGAAGAGGTTGTACAAAACTCGAAGAGTTGACTTCAGATCTAAGTTCACGATGTCTGAAAAAGGAATAGTATGTTACAAATAACACTAGCCATTATAAAGTAGCTTTTGCCCGCGGCTTTGTTCCCGTTCACGTCTTTGTCGACAACATCTAGTTGTCGATCATATTTTATTTGGATAGCTTTATTGAAAGCATAGACAAACGGATTCTTTTTTTTTTTGGAGGATTTTCGCGTTTTTAGCCTGTTGGCTATAAAAACTAACGGGATGTTAAGCAAACGGATCCTAGTGATTTATTTATGTACAGACAAGGAAAACCATCAAAGATATACTATGAAAACATATGCCACTTTGGCTGAAAATAAATACTTATTACAAATATTAGAACAGAATGGTTGAAACCAATTGAAAAATCCATTATAGCATAAATACAGGCGAGGATTGTCCAATGTTTATGCCAGTGAATGTTATATTATATATCAGTAATGTTTCTTTATACTAATCATAGAATGAAGTTATTTACAAACAGTGATTGCTCTGTAAACTTAACAGTTTTCAGAGTCTATATGGAAGTGTAAAAAAATTAAGTAAAATTTAAAAAAAAAAGTCGCATCAAATCGGTCTAGCCATTTCAGGGATTAACCGGAGCAGATAGATAAGAAGTTTATAAATTGTTTCTATTACAAATACCAAATACACTATCGTATGCATTTAGAATAGTGTTAGTCGATATTACAAACAGACACTGAAAGTTTATTTTTAAGTTTAGATATAGATTTATATTTAGATACCTTCAGGCCTAGCTTTCGGCTTAGCCAAACCCACATCCTGCATCAGCTCAAAGGCAAACGTAACATTATGGACTTTCTGGTCAAAGTCCTGTGGTGTCAGATAAAAGTCGTACAGTGGGACGAAGAATCCTTCCAATAATCCCATCAAAAGCACAAGAAAGACTCCGTCATGAAATTGGCTGTCCAAATCCAATACTTCAAGATTCACTTTGCTTAAATGCTTGTTCACGAACGTTATAAGTGACTGGAAGGAAAAATTACAAGTAAGAACAGGTCTCAGCCTAAAATTTCCCTTTTTAATGAACTATCTCGTGATAAAACTATCGACATTTTTACTTATAAGTCTATTAATATACAATAGTAATGGAATCGACAGATGTCTCGTTTTAACTGAGAATATTGAATGCGAATTAGTAAAATTAATAAAAAATTGTCAGTTAGATAAATGAAAACTTTCTTCGATATTTATAAAGTTCCCGTCAAATATCGATGGGTCCCACGTATATTGGCCAATGTGAAAAATGACTACTTTTCAGTAGAGGCGTTTAAAGTTTGATTTCGATACATTATATTTGAAAACTGTGCTACATAGCCCCTTTTATTGAAACAAAAAAACATGCATCCACTGAAAAGTACGTTTTTTTTTAAGGCATGTCATTAAGAAGCATTTTACGAAATAAAGTTAAAATATGCAAATTGCTACTTTGGCCCATATACGTAGGACCCATCGATATCTTAAGTTTTTCATTCGGTACTCAAAGAAATCAATACTTACTTTCTTTACAACCTGAAGCTTGTCCGGGGCATGGTCGAACAACGCATCAAACGCGTCACGCTCACACTTCATACCAAGATCGTCATACGTAGTCGTTATATCTTCAATATAAGTTCTGAAAATTACAAGTCTTTATTAGGTAATATAACGCCGGTTCTGTGTTAAATTTACAAAAGTTCCAGCCATCTCCGATTAGCCGGCAAACAGGCAGAAATTTTAAGTTACAAACGGAGACTAGAACATTATTCACATAAATATTGAATGTTAAATTAATTTTACCTATGAGAAAGTTGATTAGGAGCGTCCTTTTTCACAACTACAACATTAACACTGACGTGTTCAGGTAGCCGGATTGGAGCTCTGAAGTGGCGAGCGAGCGCTACGAGCAAATGCAGTATTGACACCACATTCTTGGAGTGAATAGAGTCTACACTCCATTTCTGAACGGGCTTGGCTGTTCCATACAACACCTATAAAAAAAAAAATCTATCAATCTCTTAAAGTTTTGAACTCAAACCTAAAAATTATCAACTTGAGATTGTGACCTGCAATGTCCATTTCACACTTAAACAGTAACACTAATAAGAATAACAAGACAAACATCTATTTTCTTTATTTATTGTATGTAACGACATACTCCAAAAATACTAAACTAATTTTATTACGGTTTTTATGCTTGAATTTTACATTTCAAAATGACTTTTGCTTCATTAAAATTTGATGGCAGTTCTATTTGTAATTATAAATAAGAAACATTAGCATTAACCCCATCATTAAATTTAATGAATTAATCTAAAAATAATATGATACAGAACTAGAAGCGTGACAAATTGAACACAGCGAGAGCTAAAACAAATTATTCCATATATTACATACGCAAAAAATTGGATAGCTAGGTTATTTTGCTCTACTCACTCTATTAACAGCTCTGAGTACAACAGACAACTTCTGTCTCTGCCCCTCTTCACTTTGAGTCACTTCGGGTACATCCAATTTCGTCTCAGTCAGCTTCTCCAATAACTTCTGTAATACTTGACCATCGTACAAATCCTCGCTGATATCTTTAACAATGATCCGTTGAGCAGCCAGCTCGTCGTTGATCCAATCTATCAGCACCTGTATCAGCTCTTTGACTCTTGGGTCCTCTAAAGACCGTGGTTCGATTATTGCTCGCTCTTCATTATCCACTGAAAATTTATTTCACTTTAGTCAACACAGATATAGATATTGACATGTTTTGTCTTTCTACCTCTGTGCCAACTAGCTTGGTTTCACAAATGACCAGTTTAACATAGTTTTGCAGAGAGCAAATGGATCTCCTTTATCATTTTAAATGAATGTAGAAATAACAGGAGCAAAGACGCGGGACACTGCAATCATGTCCGCACTAAAGCAAGAGGAATTAAACAAACATTAGCTAGATTTGTATTTAGCTGAGGCAATATGTAGGCAAATTATTCACTGTTATTGGACATAAACAAAGATTACTTACGCAAACTGTATTCTTCGGGTGGAATCTCCGGAGCTGTTGGACTCCCTGGCGAGTCTATGGCAAATTTGCCTTCAGCCTGTACTTCTTGCACTATAACAAAATGCATAATCTCAAAAAGGGACAAATCGCGTTGAATAATACAAGTCTAATTCTGTCTTCCCACGTAAACAAATACATTATAAGGTCACAGAACACACCTTCCTTTATGCGCTTCTTGCGGCCGATGGTGCCTATTTTATCCCAAAATGACTCTTCTTTATCCTCTTTCTTGGGCAAAACAGGAGTACGGGGGGACTTTGGGCGTGGCGAGGACATAGTCTGAGGAAAAATTACTGGATATGAATCACGTTTGCAGCATCGTACTTGAAGCTTAATTTAGAATTTTGATTAATAATCAATCTTAACAAATTTCTCTTTACGTACCGCAGAGTTATTTAAAAATTAGGCTTTTTGTCATATATATAATGAATTATTTACTGCTTATTTATCAGAAGCGCAGTGATCTATACTTGTTAAAACACAGGAGTACAGGAGACTTGATGAATCCTTAGTTCGTGCGCATTCGCACGGCGCTAGTATCACACTTTGACAGTGATTGACGCTTCAGTTGGAAAATGGTGACATACCTTCAATACATAGACAATTATTATTTATGATCCTTAAGTATACAATGAAGGTGACATAATTAAAGTTTACAGATTAAATTATATCATAAAGAAAACATTGAAATATTATTTTAATATCTATATTTTCCGATTAATTTATACAATTGTAAATTACATTTAAAATGAATGTTGCAGCAATTGTACATGTGTTGTCGGATTATCAGCTTTACGAGCCAAGCACTTATAACTGATTTGTGCAAGATATATCCTATAACTGCATATCAATGTAGCAAAAAGTTTAGCTTAGTCGTTTATCCTTCAAAGGTAAGAAGCCGTCCGGCGAGGGGGTACAGCATCGGGGTCTCCTTTCTGAATCCACTGTGCCGTCTCTGTCCCATTCCTGACGGTTCCGCATGTCTCACGGGCGTTCCGCTTCGCTCTCCACCGTCGTCTTTAAGCAGGGAGCGAAAGATCCACTGCTATTTCCGTGACCAGCTGTGCTCACTGCGCCACCCTTGCCAGTTAAAACCCGATCAATCAATGTCTCTATCATTTTCAGAATACAAATAAATTGTGGGCCCATAACATTAGAAATCAAACAATTTTCAAAAGGTTTACATTTCCATAACTTAATGCACATATTCTACCAAAGAAGTCTTCAAGTGCTCGGTTTACAAAGAAATACTTTGAAATTCTCTCCACACTTTCAAAAGTGGTCATCCACATATCCAGACTCGATACAACAAGATAATCTTTCTTATTTATGGAGCACTTTTTAATATAGTTCAACCCCATTTTAACCTCTGGTGTGAACTCAAAATGACACGAGTTGTCTTCAATTGGGTCCCTCAACTTGCCCTTGGATTTGTTAACACTCTTAAACAGCTTATCACACAATCCTCCAGCTTTGGACTTGGCTTTTTAAAATTTCTGGAATTAAAAGTTTTATTCAGTTGTATGTTTGAATTAGAGAGAAAAATAGATAACTTAATTTGTTTTGTATTTTTACCAAATTATGCATTTGCATTGACATGTTTGTCAGTTTCTTGTTCAATTTTGTATGTCAAAGTCGGTAATCAGAATTATACACTTTAGCTGCAATAATATATTGATTATTAATTGAGAATTTTTAACTTAATTATAATATAGAGATACTGACTACAGTCAGAAAGTATATATTACTACTAGTGTTAATATACATTTAAACAACTTAAAAAGTTAAGGTGATTCTTCATTGCAATATTATGACGGCAACCTTAAAGCCAATTTGATCTGCTTGGAACTTTTGGAAGAACAAATAGGCCACTTTTAGATAACAAATATATATCACGTAAATTATAGTAAAGTTTCTTTTTGAATAAGAATAAGAGATCTTTTTGTTTCTCTATAAGATCACAATCCATTCAATCACATGTTTGAAAATTAATTGGGGAGTTATGTTACCTATAAATTATTAATAATATTTTAATAAAACCAATGAAAATATATTATATAATTTAGTAAAAAGGGTTGTTACCTTCGACATTGATGATAACATTAGGTGCAATGTCCTCAATAAACTCTGATGAAGCAAATATGTACCCATCTAAAAAGTAAACAATGAATATTACTTTTACATTCAAATATTTCATTGTAAAGGAAATCATAAAACAAGAATTTTTTAACCTCTAGACTGGCAGAGCCATCTTGCGCAATATGTCAACTCGAATGCACAATATTATGACAAACCAGAAACTGGTGGCTCGCCAGTCTAGTGGATATACCAGTTACAATTTCACAGTCCATCTTTTCACCGAGTATACTATTCGCGAAATAATTGATTAGTCTTGAGCTGGAAACAAAGTATATATAAATCAATACTGTACTACAAAATATACAGAACACTGTACAAAAATAAGTCTTATAAAGTGTATAATTGATGGTACAAATGGTAGGTGAGCATACCTTCAATGTAATTATTGATCGCAATTAGTATCCCTGGCTTAGATTATATAGGTATAATATGAAGAAATCAAGAAAATTTGACTAACTTGACTATTCAGATACCTAACATACTAGTTAGTAGTTAAATGACAATACTCCGCGCACCAACTCGTTATGACATATGCTATTATGCTCCACAAATTCCCAGTTTCCCAATAGCACCGGATATCCGCGAAATGACAGCTGACAGATGACAAATAACTGAGTGCTATCAATTCATTAAATTATCAAACAGGAATATTACAAAATGTGACGTTTTTATTTTGTGTAAATAAAATATTTCATCAAAATTATGAAAGCTACTTAAATACCAACATCATTGTTCTCAAATGTTTGATTGATATACTAACACACTAACAAAGGTTTTACATTTGATATAGCTAACTGTCAGCTGACGTATATGTTGGGAGGTTCTATTTGAGGGTGCTGGTCTCGGGAGAATATGAGGGGCAATTTATAAACACTGACTTCTTGTTATAATATATATTCTAAACGCGCTATCACATTTTACAACTTTATACAAATATATACCGATGATGTTATACGGTTGATGACTAGAAGAGAAGTATCTTTTTATAAAAGACAATCATTCGTTATTTTAAATTTAAATAAACATTCCGATATTCTTAAAATATTTCATATGTCATAACTGTTGCCTTCCATTACTTATACAGGATGTTTGTGGACTGCTCCCGAAAACGAAAACAGGTGCTAGTAATTATGACACCTTTGATGATGGGACGGAAAAAATTCGATCTTGACTATAAAAAAGTCATGTTTTAAAAACGTTTTTTAGAGTTATTTACGCTCCATCGTGTTTATACAGCTAAATTAAAAGAAAACTTCATAAAAAATACTGAAAAATTATATCGATTTTGTCAACAATTTCTAGTTGTCTATCATACTTTTGGATAAATTCATTGAATGTTGGAAACGTGGTTTTCGTACGGTATATGCACACCCAGATAGACGCGAATCAAATGCAAGAGCACGATATTAAAGGCCACGAAGCAGCTGGTTCCAGGGTCAACGTGATTCAAGCCAATGATGACAATTTGGAAAAAAAATTGCCGATTCCATGCCCTGCTTTGTCATGTTCCATGTACAGTGGAAATTGATTTACCTGCGGCTTTGCTGACATTAAATCGATCTAAGAAAGTAACCGAATATTTGCCAAAATTTATAAAATATATTGTGGCCCCCAATCATTTGCCGGCCTAGACTCTAGCCAAGGGCGTAAAACCAGTAAATTGCTAAACTGCATGTAATAAAAAAGTCCCAAACTACTTTTCTCGTCAAGATAACTTTGGACTAAAAAAATTATTGGCAATGGGGAAGAAGGACAATTTTTAACAATTCTATGTAAATAATTATTTTAACAATTTATTTTAAAGTTTATTTCAAGCTTAGAAAATTATGTGACCTGAAGAGAAATGTAAATAATTAAACTACATGGAAATGTGGTTTTCGGTGACACGGTGGCATTTATAGCATTGGTACGCGGTCACCAGCCCAATAACCGCGCCAGCCACCACGTCCTGCCAATGATGGTGATTGTCACAGCACCGGCTGTAACCGATGAAACACGCCAAAAATATCGGCATAATACAAAAAATCACAACGTGGACGTTCCTCCCGTTACGTTCACTGAATTTACCATACAACCATACGCTTAAAAAGCCAAGCGAGCAAAAGGAGAAACTGCTGTGACCGCTCGGAAACGATTTCCTGCCGTCTACAACAGCCTTAGTGACTCCGGTGCATGGCATTTCTGGCGTAAAAACTCCATCCGGATAGCATCGGTAAAAGAAGTCTGGTCTAGGCCGACCTACCACCACTTTAAGCGCCTCTGTGAGGAGCGCGTTTATTAATAAAGCCAGCGACCAGGCGAGGAACGCGTGAATGCTTTCAATGTAGTTTCTAAACAGTACCGCTGGCAAGGAGATGACTACACACGGTATACAAATTATTACTGACATCATGACCCATGGCGCTACGATAGAGTCGCGGCGTGGCTTCTTGTAATCCTCGATTAGCTCCTCTAGTGTTATGCAATGCGCTGGCCGCTGGAAAGTCCAATGTATGGCGATAACGCAAACTAATATTAGGAATCGTACAATTAATTCGCTTAGTAAATTCGGGAGTACTGTTAGATATGAGTAACAATGTTGAAACGTAATCATGTACTTTTCATAATTCAGCTAAAATTCCCCGTAAATCTTTGACGGTCGGTGACAATGACATCCTTCACATAATACATACTTCAGGTCAAATTACCAGAGAATAAAGTACATTTTGACGTTACAGACGGACTCGTATTTATGACAATTATATAATAAGAAACCCTGCACAGTATATACATTTAAATACTGTTCTTTTTTAATATTTACTGATAATGTATTATTTAGGTATTTGAGTACCTAATTAAATAAGAAGCTAACTGACGAAATTGGGTGATTAAATTATTAAAGAATGAAAGACGAGTTAACACATGACTATAGAATATTTGGTAAGTATAACATGTCGACGGACGTAGCCGTCTTTAGTGTTTTTCATAAAAACTATAATAAACATGTCATAGAGTTGAGACCGGGATAAAGATTTTCGATTCTACTCCAAACTTTTAAAGCTTTCTTGTGTGCACACTCCAGCTCTACATTCCACTGTAGTCACTAATAATTGAATTTTGAGGAGATTGCGATTGTTGTAAAAAGTATAAACAATATATAATTGTTTATACTTTATATGTAGTTACTTATATCGTACATACAAAATTTAACAATTGCGTGCTGAACGGCTGAACCAATTTAACGAGGTGTAACTGGGGATAGTTTTATTCTAGAGATTTTATTTATTTTTGGTAATATAGGTATTAAAAAGTATTTCGTGCGGACGAAGTCGCGGGCACAGTTAGTTATGATGAACGCCTTTATATAATGAACGAACGCCGGAGGGCGAACCAGTTTCAAAAGTTGCCAGCAATAAGGAAACTACAAGACTTATCAGTGAATTGTTGAATAAATCGTTTGAATAAGTAAGTAGTTACTTCATGGTTTGAGGCAATTTATCTGCAATAACACGTCTTTTATACACTATTCTTGAATTTCGCCGACGCCATTGGGGCTTACGTGATTTTTAATCTGTTTATATGTATTCTATTGTTAAGTACATGGAGTTGTAATATGCATTTAATTACGTTTTGTTTTATTTTTATTTCGAGTATTCGGAGATAATTTGTTTGAATATTCAAATGAATTAAAATTCAAATGAAAATTCACGTTTCATAAAACCGGTTAAGCTATGTCGAAGGAGTATAGTAAATAAAAGTGTGACACGCGTAGGGTTTTCTACAGGATGTTTAGGGAGTGCTCCCGAAAACGAAGACGGGTGATACTAATGACACCTTTGATCAAGGTTCGGAAAAAACATTGATCCTGACTAAAAACCAACATATTTTTAACACTTTTTGTTAGCATTATCTACGCTCCATCTTATATGTACAGCTAAATGAAATGATAGTTTCATAAAAATCATTACTTTACTAAAAAAAATAACCATCAATGAAGCATGATAACAAAAACAGCTGGACTAACATGATGGAGCGAAATAACGCTAATAAAACGTGTTTTAGTCAGAATCGAATTTTATTCCGTCCCTTCATCAAAGGTGTCATTGCTACTATCACCTGTCTTCGTTTTCGGGAGCAGTCCCCAAACAGCCTGTATATTAGGACATTAATCTCGCTGTATCTTTAATTGTTAGTAATGCAATCGTTTATTTTCTTTTATCTCTACACTGTCGGCGCCCGTGACTTCCTCCACGCGGAATATTTATTTGTTTAATATCTATTATTACCTATGTTACTAAAAATAAATAATAGCCTAATTCAGTCCTTATTAAATCAGCTATCTCCCAGGGAAATCCCCATAAAAATCGGTCTAGCCGTTTCAGAGATTAGCCGGAACATACAGATAGACAGACAAAAATGGTGTAAACTGTTATTTTGGTGTCCGATCCATTGATGAAACGATACATTTGATAGAAAGCGTTCATTAAATTGAAGGATTGGTTTATAGTATTAAAATAGGTTTTTTGTTTTTTCCGGCACATGTCCAAAACGACTGAACAGATTTTAATGTGATTTTCACTGTCAGATATTTGCTAGTAGAGTGTAACATAGGCTATTTCTTTCATGCAACCGCGGGTCACGGTTGCTGCGTTGTTTAATATCTTCTCATCTTTGTAGCGACGTGTAAATCCGGAAACCCCATGCTATTAAAATAAAAAGTGAATGGTTTTTGAGCGTAATCGTTATAATTCTTATATATGAAATGTATGTCGCAACTAAATATCGAATTTGGAAATTTGTTATGATGGACGACAGGGTTATGTAATAGTCAAATGCTTAAATTAAGCTTAAATTTCATCGAACTCCCTAATTATATTTCTAAAATAAAGTTTACAAGGTATAACCTCATAAAAAAGTCTCTTCATAATAAGTCTCGCCGATTAGGAGATAGACGAGTGACAGTACTAATGACACCTTTGATGAAGGGACGGAAAACATCGATCTTGACTAAAAACACATATATTTTTAACACTTTCATTTTAGTATTATTGACATTCCATCTTGTAAGTGCAACTAAATGAAACGATGATTTCATAAAATATACATTACTTTACTAAAAATAAAGGACCAGCAATGAAGCATGACAACAAAAACAGCTAGACTAACATGATGGAGCGAAATAATGCTAATAAAACGTTTTAAAAACATGATTTCTTTTAGTCTGGTTCGAATTTTATTCCGTCCGTTCACCAAAGGTGTCATTAGTACTATCACCTGTCTTTATTTTCGGGAGCAGTCCCCAAACACCCTGTATGTAGTACTTAAAAGCTCCGACATATCGGACGACGGGAGTTTTAGTGGCAGTTATATTGTTCAAATTTGGCGTGAGAAACCGCGGAGTTACGCGAGTAGGTAATATCTATGTTCTCAACGTTACGTCATATACGAATATTATAATTTACGGTTCAGTTACTATTAATATCCAAGTATAAATGTGTTCCAGTATCGCTTACCAGGTTAACTGTTCGTTTACCTAAACGTGGTATAAGAAATTTCATTATGTAATACATAATGATATAATTATTCATTCTATTAAAAAAATTGCGTAATATTAACTTACGAAATAAAAATATTTTTTTGTATGAATCGTCATACAGATATAGATAGTTTCACTACATTTAATTCATAAAATCTTACTTCAATGGAAAATATTCAAACACGTAATTTATACTAATATTGTAAAGAGTTTGTTTGTTTGTTTGAACGCGCTAATCTCAGGAATCGCTGGTTTGATTTGAAAAAATCATTCAGTGTTGGATAGTACATTTATCGAGGAAGGCTATAGGCTATATTATATTTTCAAAAAACATAGGAATCCTTACTAAAAGTCCAAAAATGTAAGCCAAAGTTAACCTAAATTTAACTAATATTAGTGAGTCAGTTTTTTATATGATTGTTACAGTTTTACGCCTAAAGCCCTGAACTAATAAGGGGTGGAATTAACCGAACAGCTAATTTTGTACGAAACTTTTAAATGCCCTCCTTGATTTATTAACTAAGCAGCTGACCCAGCAGTTGTTTTGCCAAATGAATTAGGAGGGTTGGTGTTTGAAGAAAGATACAGTACAAACGAAAGATAACAGGATATTCCCAGATCTATCGATTACACATATAATATTTTATCATAATCAGCACAGCCGTTTCGCTGCCATGTGGTAACTAAAATTATGAATCGAGAATGTTTACATTAATCCTTACTAATATTATAAACGGAAAAGAAAATCTGTTTATCGCACTTTCACGCTATAACTACTGAACCGATTTAAATGATATTTGGTACACAGATGGTGTAAAACCTAAGAGAGGGCATAGGTCAGTTTATAATGTAAGTTACGGAGGTAAGTAGTCCAAAGGGTGGCATGAAACATTTTGTCGAATTATCGTCATTTGTAGAGCTAAACGCTAAAAATTTTTCTAAATTATTGGGTAATCAACAGCCTAAACAGCCTTTAAGGGTGTAAAATGACGATACGAAATAGGGGATGAAAATTTGCATGGAAATATGTAAGGTTTGTGTAAATATTTTATAAGTCTGAGACAAGTAGAAGTGAGTGACAAAATCTAGTTAATATGTAAATTGTATCAGCGCATATCCGAACGTTACCATAGCAACGATGAGCACTGCCAGACGAAGACTCCTCGTAGGTCGTGCGTCGTATCTAAATTAAATTATTTTGTATTTTGCACAAACCCAAACTCGATGAGTGAAAGGTTAGGTATAATCGATCGTTGTAAAAAGTTAACACTGGTTCAAATGTTATCCGATGTGTTATATAATAGTATTATAATGGCTCTTCAATAATTCAGGAAATATGCACGCGTACGTTATAGGCTGCGAACACAATATCTGAACGGACTCCATCCACACTGCTACACGTGTAAATAAATGGATTCGTATTTGTAATGTAAACAGCTTTTTTGTCATTCAGATTATTTAGAGAGGAACATGATTCAATTTTTCGTGTATGCGTCGGCTAATCTGTGAAACGGTTTAACCGAGTTTATTTAATTTTCTTATAAATCTCTCCTCTCGACTCGACCTAATGGCCAACGCCGCGTATTTACGAACTTCCGATTATGGATAACGTGCATAATCCTAAATCTTGTGATCATTTTTATGTGTTACTTTAAAACTGCTACAGTATATAGCATAGACATAGAAATATGTCTACCTCATACTCTGTTCTATTAACTATGTAATAAAGATATGACGGACTATTGAAAAATTACTTTCACGTATTAATAAAAGGTTGAATAAAAACATTTTAAAATAAAATTTATAGATAATACCATGTGTTTGTACATATAAAGAATCCACCCGAAAATTATATGATCGACAACTAGAAGTGGTTAACATGACATGAAAACCGCAGGTGATCACTAGTGATGCGTACGACGAGAAATTTTATTTTATTACGATAACTAAACATATACTATACGGAAAAATAGTTCAACACTGATGAAGTCAGTATAAAAGTTATTTTGTTAACGGCGAAAAATTTCATATTATTATTTTAAATAATTTCTGCAAATTTATGATAAGAAAATTAATTTTGTTTTGAATTTTCTTAATTATATAAAATTTAATAAAAATATTATGTACTTAGCAAAACGCGCGATTTCTCCGGCGTTCATTTTAGGCATACATGGTCCTGCGACTTTGTCTGCTTTAATATATTAATGATATCTTCCTCTAAATTACGTTATATAAGAGGTTCTAAGGGTCCGTAGACTGCGTTTTCAAATACGATTAAGTGAAACGTAACTAAAACCTTGGCTATCGGAAATTTAAAAAAAATACTAGTCACGTCGGAATCGGTTCAACCGTTTGATTAAACGCAGCAAACAAACGGATTGACAAGAAAACTATAAATATTTAAGTACCTATACAATATCCATAGATTTGTGGATAACTTTGGCTAATAGTCATGGTTGGTAAAGAATCGAAGCCTTAAAATGAAATGCTTGAAGAGCGACTTTTAGATAATGATTCTCATGTAATAGGCGAAGCCGGGTCGCAGTGGTATGTATGCAGAAGAGATTTGGAAGCTGCACTAGAGGGGTGGTGTACATTCACTGCCATATAAAAGGCATCTTGTTTATTTTCTGTTGTACAGTGCATAGTACGTTCTTAGCGGCCGGCGAGGAAAGCTCTCCGTCATGGCTTCCTATATCGCCGTGAGTAACTTTCCAACACATAATTGCTTACGGGAAATCTAATTGGACCTCTGTGATGCGTTGAGTTTTTCATCTATAATTTCTATATCGACGTAGTATCAGTACATTATGCTTTGAGAAATATTTTTTATATTTTCGCTAAAGTTGTTTTCCGAATAGTCAAAATAAAAATAATTTAGGGCCTTAAGGTTGGCAACGCGTGGTCTAGATCTACTGGTCTCGGATCCGTGGGCGATAGAAATCTGAATAAGTGAACTGTATGCCAATAGCATAAAAAAGGATAAAATATTAACGAAATTATTACGTATTTTGTGATAATTTTCGATTTACTTGTATTAATTTCATGTATCGCCAGTCCTGTGTGACATAATTTCATGGATCTCCAATTAATTTTTCGATATTATTTTAATACTAATTATCAATTTAAATCTGTCCAAGTATGTAAAAATTATTCGTATCGGTCCAGCTACTCCCGAGTTTTAGGAAAACGAAATAAACCGACGCACAATTATTTTTTTTTGTATAGATGTGTTATAAAGATAAATGTCATGTGTAATTATGAAGAGTGCGGTCGTTAACTGGTTTCCTTACAAGTTGCAGTGGCCGCTTTCCATTTCATGCGGACACAGCTCAAGTTTTATATAATACTAGCTGACCCAGCGCAAATCCTTTTGCCAAATAAATAAATTGCGATTAAAAAATAGGGGTTGATGGTAGAGGGGAGGAAATTTAGGGTTGTACGTATTTTTATACGCTGTATCATTAAAAAATAAAAAGAAAATATCTTGTCCAATAGATTAATATAAACATTTAGGGATGACCATCCTAAACATTTTGGGGATGAATAGATGTTATCCGATTTTCATATCTACTGAATATGCTTATAAAATTTCACCAAAATCGGTCGAGCCGTTTCCGAGGAGTAGGGTAACTAACATTGTGACTCGAGAATTTTATATGTAAGATATTTTATGTAATATATATATATATATATAGGCATTTTACAGGATATTAATGCGATTATCGGTACAATGCGCCTTCCGAGCTTTCTTGTCTAAAAAATATATAACTATGGGTCGTGCCCGCGACTTCGTCCGCGCAGCACTCTCTTTTTAAATAATAGTAGCCTAACTTACTCCTTATTACATCAACTGCCTTCTAGCGAAAACGCCGCAACAAACAGACAGACAGACAAAAATTAGTAAAAATATTTTGGCGATTGATCTTTAATATTTACAAACAGACACTCCGACTTAATTTATCTATATAGATTCGAGCGATAAAATATATTTATACTATGACTAATTTACTAATTACAGAAATTATATATTGTTTAAATATAACATACTAGCTGACCCAGCAATCGTCGTTTTGCCACATGAAGATATAAAATTTGGGGTTGTATGTATTTTCATATATATCATAGGAAAATAGAAATTAAAAATTTTGTCTAAAAAATAAAACAAAAAATTTAGGGGTGGACTACCCCTAACATTTAGGGGGATGAAAAATAGATGTTGGCCGATTCTCATAGATACCGG
>JAOSYY010023298.1:0-14689 GCA_025727935.1 Hebomoia glaucippe
TGGGCTGAACCATCCTTAACGTTATGGAAGATGGAAAATACATGTCCGATTCGCAGATCTAACCGATATGAACATAAAATTTCACGAAAATCCGTCGAGCTATTTCGGAGGAGTTAAGTTACAAAACCGTGCCACGAGAATTTTTTATATTAGTTTTTGTCGTATTTTAATTTGTACAAGTCCAACATTTTCTTTTACTGCATTCGTGCGTAGCCGGAGCTTGTTATTAGTGCAGTATAACTGGAACTATAAGTTTCACACCTGCTCTGTTACCTGTATACTTTAACATAATGTATCTTGAGGCAGTTCGCCTTGCATTGGCTTGTTTAACAAGCTACTTTCTTTAAGTTATATAAATATTCATTGTTCTTTAAAACTAGATATTCGTGATAAAGATTTATTTTATGCTAGACTCATAGTAAGCCGCGGTTTCACCTGTGTTAATTTTGTATAAAGATAATAGTAATGATAACTATATGAAATAAAAGTATTGTCATTCTTTAGTTCGCTGTCAGTCTAAATTGATCTAGTCATCTCGGAGTTTAGACAGACATAAAACTTAAAACATACACTCCTCTTTTTGCGTCAGCCATTACAAGTAATTAATCACTAACACATTGACCTCTTTTGTGAGTCGGTTAAAATCTCGACAAACAAAGAGCCATTTTGACGTATGTTTAATGGTTTAAAAATTCTTATGACTGCTACGGAAGCTGTTCATATGCCAACTAATAATCATTACGCACTAATGAGATTTTTTACGCGGCTAATGAGTAAATGGCCTGCTGTCCAGTGTTTTGTTGTTGTATGAAAATATTGTTTCTATATAACTAATTCATTGTATGCATAGAGGATACAAATATATTTAAAGTCAATAACTTTTTTTTGATGTTAAATTTCAATGAAAAGCAGGCTACGTTATACTACAAGATACGCTTAATGCAATTCCGAAAACCGCAACGAACTTGTTTAAGTACTTCCGTAGATTAGCCTGTACAGCCAGACAGTTAAAAAACATTTTTTGTTTTGTCTCGATCTTTTCGAATCGCCCATATTCGTTTCTGAATAATTTCATGACATGTACAGACACACGGTTTCAATTTATTTATATATATTGAAGTTAAGTTAATATTTTTTTCGATCTTTTAAGGTATAATGCTATACTTTTAAGCAGATTCTTATCTTTTATTTTACCGTTTCATATTTACTATTTTGCAATGTAAATGATACTTAAGGTTTTGCAAACGCTCGCCAAAGGTTTAATTATGTTAATATTATTGTGGCTTACTTTTGAAATGATAAGAGGTTGTTGAACTCGTATTCTCTTTTCTTATCGTTATATAAAATAATGCTACCTTTCCATAAAAACGTCATAGAAATTTATCAACACTAATCTCAACTACTGATTCTTGCAGGAATATTTAATAGATTTTTCGTAACATACTAACTGACCCAGTAAACGTCGTTTTGCCACATAAATAAAGGTTATATAGGCTAAAATAAAAAGAAAAACTTTATCTAATAAATAAAAAAATAGGGGTGGACCACCCATAACATTTTGAGGGGATAAAAAATAGATAGTAGCCCATTCTCAGACCTACTGAATATGCTTATTTTATTATTTTTAATTATGATAATATCAAAGGATTCGGTCGAGCCGTTGCGGATGAGTATAGGAACGAACAATGTGACGCGAGAATTTCGTATATCAGATATAAATTCCCATATTCTATGAGGTGCTTATGCTTGACTGGAGCTAGGCAAGTTAACTGTTTATCTATAACTTTTAGTTGCCTTGAGATTAAATCTTTTGGTACTAAAACGGGCATAGCAATAAACATTGTAGTAATTATCTCCCTCAACGGATATTTGCTTCATACTTTAATTGGTCTCAGTTGATCGTTATATTATTATCTTGTTTTTAATACAAGCCCCGTCAAAATTGGTCTGGTTGTGATTAGCCAGAACAGACATACAGACGAGACTGTTGGGTATATATTAAATAGAATTTGGTATATATTCGTAGATTTATTAAATGGACAGAAACACTGTTTCTTTCGATTTTTATGTATAGACTAACTTCTGCCAGCGGTTACGCTCGTGTTTATATCGATTTTTACACCATGGGTTACATTATTGGACTTTTAGTAAGAATCCCTATTTTTTTTTTAAATATAATATAGCCTATTTTCACCGGAGGTGTATAGTTTCCAAACAGTGAAAAAATTTTTCAAATCGGTCAAGTATTTCCGAGCCTATTCAATGCGATAAACAAACAAAAAAACAATCAAATTTTTCCTCTTTATAACATTAGTGTAGACGGTAATCACAATATCGCAGTCAAATTTTAACCCAGATACATAGAACGGTTTGCAATCCATACATAGTTTGGTAGTATCATGAACGTATTCGATTGTTTTTCGACGAGTTGAACTAGAAATGCGAAATCCACTGTGCATGGTTTAATTGCGTGCGGCAGAATTTTAATTGAGAATTAAAATTCTTTCATGAAAATTTAGTACATATTGTATGCGTATTTTGACCTAAATTTACGTTTATTTTTTTAATTTAAGGGTTGAGATCGTATACATGATGTGAAAAATATTTTAACCATAACTTTTGGTTTGGAATGGCGCTTAGCTTCCGCTTCCATTCTATCAATGTATTTAATTTAATTTTTTTAACATGTACACAAAACGGTCTCAGTAAATCACGTCTGTATTTTGAAAATCTTATTCCAGTTTCTATGACGACATTTTTTTATTGAAATATTTATACGACTCCTAAATATTGCAAAGGAAAACAAAGTAGGCTCTTTTCATAATAACCTTTCTCAGACCGGATGGCATATTTAATAATAAACCTTAGTTAAATTGATTAAGTTATTATCGAATTTTGCTCCTAGTATTATATAATATACTAGCAGACCAGACAGACATTGTCCTGTACAACCGTCTTAAATATAATTTTTTTGACCAAGTTGTGAATCTAAACCATCCTCGAATCCCCTTCAACTGACACAAGAAATTTCATTAAAATCGGTCCAGCCGCCTAGGAAGAGTTCAGTGACGTACACACGCACACAAGAAATACGTATATAAAGATTATGGCTAAGATCTTAAGGTATCAATTGAACTGTATGCTCGTTCCATTCGTTTAAGATGATATCAGAAATGTGTTAAACTTTTAAGTCTTGCAAGTCTAGAGCTGAAGTTCTAAAAGATTAATCTCCCCTTTGAATTTATTAAGAGTTAATAAAGTGTAGAAATAGCCGATTAGCTCTTAGTGGCGTCTTCAAATGGAGTGAGATAATTTGGGTCATACGGGACGGGACCTTAGCGATTTTCGCAATCTTACGCAAAACTCGGACAGAACTGTGTCAATATTTAGTTTTGTTTCCTAAGGTACCCCTCGGGTTCGCTCGCGTTATTTTTATATGAAAACTAGCTGTTCCAGCAAACGTCCTTTTGCCACATAAATATATCGCGATTAAAAAATAGGGGTTGATGGTAGAGAGGGGAACATTTGGGGTTGTATGTAAAATATTGTACAAAAAATTAAAAAAAAGACAATTCCGGCCTGGACCACCCTTAACATTTTGGGGATGAAAAAATAGATGTTGTCTGATTCTCAGATGTACAGAATATGCTTATAAAATCTCACGAAAGTCAGTTGAGCCGTTTCGGAGGAGTAGAATTACAAACACGTGACACGAGAATTAGATATAAAAATGATGACTGATTATAATGCAGGCATCGGCTTCCAGTGAAAGTCGTGTCAAAAACGGTACAGGCGTTTTAACTACGCAGAACAAAAAGACAGTTAGACATATGAATAGTAATTTTTTATAAATCGTGTTTTTGTTATATTATATACCCTATATTTTTATATGCATTTAGAATATTTTTTTATGTATATATTAGTGTTTATTTTATATACTCCCTATTTTTTCCGAATACTCGAAATAAAATAAATTTGGCTGGCAGCAGAACGTCACTATATATTACAAATGATAGTATGGCTAAGGTCTTAAGGTGGGCAACGCGTCTTTTGGACCTAATGTGACAGCTGACAGGAATCGCTTGGTATGTTAAATGTATTCTCGTATGCCTTCCTACCGCATAACAAAAAATAACTAAAGCTCCTTTATATAAAACAAACCTATCATTTGTTGCATTGTAAATACCCTTTTAAATATGGTTAAGTGGTATGTAAGAAAAAGTTTGTTTTCAAGTCACGCTGTGAGAACTGTTATAAATTTCTCAAAGAAAAGTCTAAATGTTTACTGTTTTTAAGGATTTATACTAAAAGTTTTAATTTATTAAATCGCTTAAAATTTTGTACATTAGAAGTATTGTTCACAAAAGTTATTAGGTCAGGTTATAATACGAAAATATTTTTCTTATGATGACTTTTATTTGAGATTTTTGTTACCGTTGTAATGAATTTTTGTGTTCTGATAGATGACACTGTAGGCTTTATAGGCTATATAAATAAACTAGCTGGCACCCGCAACTTTGTTTGTGTCACAAAAGGTATTATTCAATTTTAATTAACATTGAAAAGGTTATACGGGCTAATCTTAAAAGATAGACATGTATACAATTTCGTCATACTCAATTCAGCCCTATTTTTAACTCTCTTAGCAACGCACATAACTGAACCTCTCAAAGACAAATTTTAGACGTCTTTGTAAAAACCCGTTAATGTTCGTCTTTCCCGATATATGAGCAATTCATTACTCAACGAATTTTATTCGATCTAGTAGTTTTTGTCATTAGCGCGTTCAAACAAACAAAATCTTCATATTAACACACACCTCCGAAACGGCTAGGCCGATTCTAATGAAATTTTATATGTATATTCAATACAATCTGTTTTCATACCACTAAGTGATAAGAATCGTCCACTTGCAACAGTTGTTTTTTTGAAAAAAACCCTAAGTTTTACCCCCAAATTTAATATATTTGTGACAAAACGAAGTTTGCTGGGTCAGCTAGTATGGGTATAAATAGTTTTATACGTAGCCGTGATTAAAATCCAGTTAATTTATAAGCTTATCGTAGTTAAATTTGAATCCTTCGTGTGGTATTCAGTTCAAGCTAGGTGTATCTAGGTAGACTAAAAGTAGAACGGGAGTAGAGCGACTGAAGTATTCACTGTAATTGGGTCGAATTGATAGATGTTGGAACCATAACCAATTATGACGACGGTGTGGT
Source organism: Hebomoia glaucippe (assembly GCA_025727935.1). NCBI lineage: Eukaryota > Metazoa > Arthropoda > Insecta > Lepidoptera > Pieridae > Hebomoia > Hebomoia glaucippe. The sequence continues at coordinate 5,220 of JAOSYY010023298.1, forward strand.
GCTGAAGGGTTTTATAGTGCATTGCTAATATTGTATGGATTTCAACTTTGATTTAAGGTCTTTGCGTTGGTAAAAGGGATAAGAATGTCAAAAAAGTTTCTGTTATACATAGGTGTGTAGAAAACATTAACGTAGAATATAAAATTAAGTATTTTAAATAACAGATTATTAGACAGTCTTAACAGATCTTCTTGCAATATATGTATAAACCATCTCGATCCCGTCAGCTTTCCAGGTAAAAAATCCGCATCTAAATCAGTTCATTCGTTTAGGTGTTACAATGTCACCGACGGTCACGTTATATTGCGTAAACCGTTAAGTTACAAAAAAGTCGTAAGACAAATTTTTAGCTTCTTATATACTCGTAATATGTATAGTTATTAGAGTGATAAATATATATTAGCGAACGTCCTTAAATGTTTTGCATAGCTTTTAAGGTAGTCGAAGTTAAAATATTTTCGGGGTTACAAAAGTTCAGTACATGAGGTGTTCGACCGGTGAAGTTCGTTGCTACATTAAAAATAACGGTCAGTGTTCGTTTGTTTAGTATTGATTCATCCGTTACATGACATTGGATTTTTGTTAGTAGGTCATATGTTGATGTTAGAATTTTTTATGAATAACGAAGATTGTTTGATCGCGCTTATCTCTGGAACAGTTGATCCGATTTGAAAAATCCTTTCAGTGGTGGATAGTACATTTATGAAGGAAGGCTTTATTAGGCTTATTATATTTTTTTTAAAAATAGGGAACCTTATTAAAAGTTCAATAATGTAACCCAAAGTGTAAAAATTGAAATGAACAAAAGCGAAGCGGCTGGCAGCAGCTTGTATGATATATTAAAAAAAAGTCTCTCAATAAATAATATTTTGGATGAATTGTATTTTTATGACGGGCAACACTTTTTGAATTTGACATCATAATATTACGAGCTAAGCGTTTATATCTGGCAATAAATTTGAAGTCTGCAGCAAGAAGTTGCCAACAGCTATCGTTTGTTGAAAAATTGGAAAACCAATAAAAAAACTTAGATAGGAACCAATATTTGTTTTCAATGAACTCGCTCAAGTTTTATGCAAATAGAATGATTGCCGATCGCATGAAACTTTTCTCTGCTAAAACTTAACTCAACCAATATCTAAGTGGTTGATATAATTCTACTGTATGTATATCAGTAGAATTATATTAAGTAATAGCACAAAATATAAGTAACTTAAAATAATCCTTATTATATTAGCTAATTAATGAACATATCGTCAAAATGGGTCCAGCCGTTTCGGCTCACTTATAAAAATCACTATTTCTATATTGATATATAAAAGTGACTCATTTATAAGTCTCCTATTAAAATTTAATATTATGCAAGATAAGACTGTTTGGTATCAGGCATTTCGGAGATTAGCTTTGACAAACAAACGGATGGACAAAAAAATAAATTGTGTCTGTTGTACCGTAATTTCTTGCTTATACGTTATAATACATCTGTAATTGATATTGTGAACACTCGTTAATCGTAATTATATATAAGAAAATAAAGATTGCCTTCGTTGATAAATGTACTATCCAACACTGAAAGAACTTTTGAAATCAGTCAATCACGTCTGAGATTAGCGCGTTCTAACAAACAATTCAGCTTTATAAAATTATATCTAATAAATAATAAAATGACACCATTACACGATCATATGTTCCAAAAACCTCGTTATTTACCACTGTGTATACAGAAAAATAAGTTCTTAATATCGTTTCGTATCTGTTCTGTATATTATATCAGATTACAATTTTAAAGTTTTATTTATCTAGTTCTCATGCCGATATTATAATTTGTTGATTTCGAAGTTAATGTTTTAAGTTTTTTTTTTTTAAATAAATTCATATTTATGTCAAATAGTGATATACGAGTTCCTGCGATTTGTCGTGTCCGATTTTTTATAGATTAAAAATACAGGTTATATTATTAATCTATTAATGTTATTTATTTGTGTTAATACGTGAATATTTATAACATGTTTTTGTGGTTTATCTGTATTTTTATGGTAATTAAAGTGGTGCTCATTTTAATAGAATGTTTTAAAGCGAATTTTTCTATAACCTAGGGAAGGAAGTGTTAGACATAGTTATATGTCTGTTTATGACACACATGTTTTGCTGATGATTTTTCTTTTAGGTACGTGCCAGTTGAAACCTCTCGCACTGATATTTTTTTTTATTTCGACCGGGACTAGATTCTAGGGAATCACGATTTTCTCACTCACTGACTCACTAGTACATTAAGTCCTACATAGATGGAAAGCTTGTTAGGTTACACGTGTTTCATCTTAATTACCGATGGTCGAAATAAAATTAACTAGGTCGACAACATTTTAATCTAATATACAAAATTCTGGTATCACAATGTTCGTTCCAATACTCCTCCGAAACGGCTCGACCGATTCTTATAAAATTTTATATGCATATTCATATTTTTCATACCCCTAAATGTTATGGGTTGACCAGCTCTAATTTTTTAGACAAAATGTTTTGATTTTTTTTATTATACAGCATATAAAAATACATACAACTCCAAATTTTCACCATTGTATATATTTATGTAGCAAAACGACGTTTGCTGGGTCAGCTAATAAATATATAATTTATAATGTCATGTAGAAAATAATATAAAAAATCGTAGAGGCGTAATATACCGTACTGTATATTCAAGATGGAATTAGAAAACTGTTACAATTTAAATTTTACTGACAAAAACTAAGTACAGCAGGTTTTTTTATATAATATATACGTTTGTTTTAGCTTACTAGTGACACGTCCCGGCCAATTTTATCGTGAACGGTGCAGTAATTTCGTATTTTATCCGTGACAAACATGACACGATATCTTAACGCTTAAAACAGCTATTTGCAACAAAGGTTAAGGAGAACCTTACGCTGTAGTTGAAAAGTTCAATAAGAATAGAGGGAGTTGAAGAAGTGTCATGTGGAATATCCAGTCACAGGAACGAGGCGTGATGGATGGTTTCCTCCCATGGCTTACTGTAAGATATACCACGAATGCCAACATGACAATTGTAAGCTTGTCAATCATTCCGGGTCGTGTGGGTTTGGCATTAACCCACTTACGAGAGCTGTGGGAGGTCGAAATGTCGGAAAAAAGAGTACTGTTTGTTTTCAAATTATGTACAGTTACGTTTGATCGATTTTTTTAATGACCGTTATAAAATGTTTACATCTTAAAAATGTCGAGGCGCTGTCGTTAAAATGTTTTTCTCTCGTCAATTATTTTCTTTATCGTTTATTAGTGGTGACCCGCGTTTTTGTCTGTGATAATTTTGTGACGACCATACGGTGTAAGTATCGAATGATATATTATAATGTTGATAGCAAACTGAAATAATAATAAAGGTATTCCGATAGACTATACAATAGACACTTTATACATAGACTATACAAAAAAATCTTACGGTTTTTTAACGTTACGCCCCATAAGGAACTTCATTCTATATCCGAATACTCGAAATAAAAAAATAAGGCCTTAAGGTTGGTAACGTGTCTCCTAGATCTACTGATCTTAAGAGTCTATGAGCTACAGAAATCGCTTAATATAAGTGAACTGTACGCTCGTTTGCCTTCCTATCGCATAAATAAAAAATATTTTACCCTGGAACTATGATATTTCTTTGAGTAGATCTGTCTACTTTCATTACCAAAGTAGATTTACGATCTGTACAGTCGGAAATAAATGTACTCAGTAGACGCTGGCTAGGAGGCGTTCGGTTTGGATATAATCCAATTTCGAAATGTCTTAAGCAATAAACTATTAAAATTAAAGATAGTTCAGCCAATTGACACTGTTGCTTACCAATATGCATATAATTATCACAATGCACATCTTAATATATATAAAGCTTCTGTCAGTGTGTTTATCACTACACTCCCCCTAAACGCTTAGACCGATTTTCATAAAATTGTTTGTACGTGTTTAAGGATATTCGAGAATGGTTTAGAATCAAAAGCTGACGTTTTTTTAGTTAAATCGATTTTTGTTGCATTTGAGACGTGTACAGGACAACGTCTGTTTGGTCCGCTATATAAAATTGAAAACACTAAAACTAGTCTTCTGATATGTTACTTAAGTTTAAATCTAGCTTTTAGACTGCGACATGAGTTACTACTAGTTAGACACGAAAACAAAATTATCTATTATTGAGAATAACAAAGCCTGTGTTTTTAATATCGGAATAATAGTTTCTTATTTAAAATTTTTAATTATGTTTTGTTTTATGAAAAATTTAAGTGTATAAGGAAACTAAGAGAAAAGATGTGTATGTTTTATGATGCCTGTGTTTTTTCCGGCTAGTTTCCGTAACAGCTGGACCGATTTTGATGGCATTATCACTGAGATGTCTCTAACAGGGAGTTACTTAAGCTTTAGTTTTTCAGCATCGTGTCAGCATTGATACTTTTATTTGCTTATCTTGTAAATAATCTCTATACCTCGTTGCAACGTGTTTGGTTAACTTATGATATTATAGCCTAGTATAATTTCATAAGTCTCATTCGAGCGACCATATACGGGTGTGTAAGTTAATATGAGGTCGTGAAAAAATCTTTGGTAGTGTCATACGAGACATGCAAACGAGCGTCCACTCGCCAAGATTGGCGAAACCAAACAAGCGCCGCCAATGTTTGGCAAACAATCTCGATATTCGCGACCCACATACGTTATCGAGGTGTAAAGATAGCGTTTATATTTGCCATGATAACATGTCGAGTGAATTATTTACAGGCCTAATTTATTTAACGTAATATTTGAATTAGTACAGTAGTGCATATCATTTTAGATTATACAGGATGTCTGGGGACTGCTCGCGAAAACGAAGACACCTTCGATGAAGGGATAGCTAAAAATGACATATTTTTAACACTTATTTTTAGCATTATTTACGCTCAATCATGTAAGTAGAGCTAAATGAAACGATAGTTTCATGAAAAATAAATGTATTTTTAATGAAACTATCGTTTCATTTAGTAAAGTAATGACTTTATTACAAAAAAGAACCAGTAATGAAGTATGATAACAAAAACATCTGGACTAACATGATGGAGTGAAATATCGCTAATAAAACGTTTTAAAAATATGATTTGTTTTTAGTCAGGGTCGAATTTTATTCCGTCCCTTCATCAAAGGTGTTATTAGTACTATCACCTGTCTTCGTTTTCGGGAGCAGTCCCCGGACATCCTGTATATTTTGCTCTGTATCCGTGAAAACAAATACTACAATTTACGGTTTATTTTGTTGTTGGGCCAACTAATGCACTGTATCAGATATCCTTCGTTTAAATGTGTATTTATGTATCCCAAATTCTCATATTATAAATGCGTAACTGAGTTTTGTACACTTAAAGCTAAACCCGTTTTGATAAATTTTAGTACAATGGTAAATGAGATCCCAGATACGATTACATCTGTTCTGACACGGATAAAACTCCAAGGAACTTCTAGTACTAATAAAATAAAGCTGAAGAGTTTATTTTTGAACGCGTTATTAATAGAAATTAGACAAAAAAATCGTTTTGCATTTGACAGTCCGATTAAAAAATTTGAGATACATAGTTATGTCTCACGTTCCACTTGGGTATATGCCATAAGTTAATATTTCTGTTACGAAGTTATCGTCGACAGAAACCAAACATTTGATTTCCCGAGCAACGTTTTCCTGTACGGAGAATTGCTGTAACAACATTACGCTTAGAAAGAATCGCAGTCAGCGCAATGTAATAACTCGGAGGCAGGTAAAGGGCTTCAAATGCGTAAGTAGGTCAGAGTCGGGATCGATCGCACGCAACGAGATAGTAAGTTGCACTCAACGACTCTAAATAGATGCCCCTTGTTATGACAACGGAAATATAAGGCGTAGTAATATTTTTCGTGTATATTCAAATAACCGTCTTTTCTCAGCCCTGAATCAAAATACATATGTAATAGCTTAGCTTATGTATATAGACGAATGTACATTTAAATAAACACTAACGGATTATAAACGCGATATCTTAATATATAAAACAAAGACGGGTTTGTTCAGCACTTCTAACTCGAGATCTGCTGAACCAATTTTCATGGTTATTGATTCGTTGGATTTGTCTCCGCCGTGAATAGCATAATACATCTTAATAAATACTAAATCTAATGTATATATGTATATATATTTAAATATATGTATGTTTGTAATCTCATACTCGTATACTCATAGTCAGTTAAATTAATTAAAAAGCTCTTAGATAGATTTCTATATTGGTAACTAGCGGCGCCCCGTTGTTTCGCTCGTATCACAATGTCGTTATAAGTTATATCCTATTTGTTATTGTGATGTAAAAGCTATATTTATATAAAGTTTCATTAAAATCCATCCAGTAGTTTTGTCGGAAAGAGTGAGGAACATCTACTCACAAACTTCGCGTTTATATTACTAAGGATTTTACCAATAATTAGGTATTATTTTTTACTGAATACGTATAAAAATATAATTTGATTTGATGTTAACAAAACACAAATACTTACCCTAATACATTTTAAACACTTAAAATGTTATGATAATCAATGGATTAAATGTATGATTTGTAATAATAAAGTGAAAAACAACGTTAAAAACATTTATTCGGATTTTCGTGATAGGGTTTATGATTTTAACTACATAATATAATGAGGTGTGGAAAGTTTTTCGCAGTGAAAACAACAATTTGTGGCATGTAATTATCTACTTTCGTTTTTTGATTTGGCGAAATTTCTATGTTCCAAAATGTACGGAACATTTCACATCCGGGTTAGTGTTCATCACGAAAATATGTAAACAATATCGCACTATTCATGCTTTTTTACTTAAAACAATAGGTAAAAATTGCGTTAAATAATTCCGTTATTTCATTACCGGTACTTTATTGTTACTATAGAACGTATTGGCAACGACCGGCGCGCGAGATATTTTAAAAAAGCCCAAATGAAAAATATTACATTAGCTATTTATAAATGTAATTTTATATTAGGTAGTTATAAAAAATTTAAAATGCACTAAGTACTTCAAAACGCGGCCCGCGAACGTATTTGCTCGCTAAAATTTGGGAGCTCAACATATCAATACCGTTACCCGGTTGCCGATACCTGCTATAGAAGATACATACAGCCTTATAAAAAATATCATACGTAACATTGAATTAAAACACTTACTGGACTGTTGTTCAAATTTGACATTCACAAATGTTGAAACTGTCAAATGAATGAAACAAATGCCAGTTTTTAGAGAATTATATAAATAATACAAACTCTAATAACGAGTAACATATCTATACACTAACTCCTGCCAGCGGTTTCGCTCACGTTCCTTTCGATTTTTACACCTTGGATTATATTATTGGACTTTTTGTAAAGATCAGTAATATTTTGAATATAATATAGCCTATAGTCTTCCTCAATAAATGTTAGAGTCTAACACTGAAATAATTATTCAAATCGGACCAGCGGTTCCTGAGATTAGCGCGTCCAAAGTAACAAACTCTTCAGCTTTATAATATTAGTATAGATTAATACGTGAAACAAAACCTCGCTCTCTTTTAGCCTGGATATAGGAGCGCAGAATGCTAATTGTTTTTTTTTTAATTTGGCACTAAATTAATCACAGTGCCATGTATTTAACACACACGTAGCTCCTGCGTCTAGTGTGTGGTCGAATTTCGACCACTGATAGACTATTAGTCTAAATTAATGATTAACGAATCAATTTATCAGCGAATACCAAATGTGTCAACTAATGAAATAGAACATACTAAATGACCGTTAACTTCACGATCAATTTCGGACTCAAGAAAACCATAGACTCCCAGTCGTGATTCATTCGCCGCACTACGTGACAGAAATGCTAAAACATTAAAGGTCTTTGTCCTGCCCAGATCGTAATTCTGTAATTGAGTAATACGTATTACTATAAACGTCTCTAAACGACATTGAAATTTATTTAGATACGATTTTGGTGTCATAGAAATAGAAATTGCCGGTCACGTAACTGTTCGGTATGTTTGATCAAATAATTACAAGTTTTCGAGAGATACGATCCGTTTTATAAGAATACTGGCTGACTTAATGCCAAATGATATATTATAGCTGAGGGCTTAAGGTTGGCAACGCGGTTGCTGGATCTTGGAGGTGTCCGTGGGCGACAGGAATCGTTTAATATAAGTGAAGTGTATACTCGTTTCCTTTCCTATAGCATAAAAGATTCGTTTTTTATCTATTGTATTAATTAGCTACAATTAAAAATATGAGTTGTGAGGATCGTAGCAGGAAAAAGGTGTGATTATATGTATGTATGTATGTAAAAATATTTAAGTGAATTTGTGGGTTTTTTCACGCCTAAACTGCGGATTCGGTTATGTAAACATGTTGTTATTCAATGTTGAAATAAGCTTTTGTTCTTTCGCTAAAGGCATGGATCAAATCTACTTGCCGGATAATACAGTTACATCGGCCTTAAATCTCAATATAAATATTTATTTTCTTGTTTCTTATGGTGTCAAAATAAACACGTCGTTGAAGGGCTGTCTTATAATCTTGTACTTACATAAGCTCGGTGCTAAGTCCAAACGAAATCGAAAAATGTTATATAAAAATGTCAGTATTAGATTTCCTGATCTATAGATTAATTACATCTGATTAAATAAATCAACAAAGCATCGATAATTTATACAACCAGCGTATGTTGTTAAGATAAATACAATTACCTCAGTAAATACTCAATCAAGGCTATTACGATGGTCATTATCGAATAATATAATAAAAAATAATCAAATTTTGTGCATGCGTATTGTAGGAAGTTAATAGTTTAACTGCAATTTAAATTGTATTATGTCCGTGAAAAATTTTATCACAGATAAAAGTGACAGGTAGGTAAAAACAACTAATACGGCGCCGCTTAATAGATTTTCATAGCTCGTACACGTTCAAAAATATTACAAAATCGGTATATCCGTTTAGAAGTCAACACAAATCCAAAATTACAAAAACTAACGAACATTTTGTTAAAAAAAAATCTTATACGTGTACCTAATCTATATAGGATCATGAAAGAGTCACCATAGTAACAGCAATAAAATTATCTCAGACTGAACTTCAAGACCTGTCGACTTTAGGAGGCCGGCTTTTGAGTCCAGTCGAGAGCCCACTACAAACCCTTCTCTTAACATAATTTATTCTTTGTGCTATGCCGACGGTCGGTCCGCAGGAACTCGAGGAAGTTTTCACACCAAAACCCCTAGACTATACGTAGATAGTTTTCAAATACTAATTTCTGACTTCATCATCAGATCACCTCTGAGATACCAAGTATAACCCACCCTGCCTACACTTTTAATGGCATTTGTCGACAGACGTTAAACTCGTGAAGTTAACATAGTTGTTAAGTTTCCTGAAATTTTCATTTCCGTAGT